>JAVXUM010003302.1:0-10559 GCA_035590655.1 Pouteria glomerata | reverse complement strand
ACCGTGCGCGCAGCCGGCTATCGTGGCTGGCGGCTGCCGACCCTCAACGAGCTCTACCGCCCGTTTCGCGTCGGCGCCGACGCGGTGGCGGCCGATGCGGGGCTCGCGCCCGAGCGGCTGACCGGGATCGATGCCGGCGTTTCGGTCAGGCCCGCGCGCGGCGTGTCGATCAACGCCACGATCTTCGCCGACCGGCTGGCGGGCGCGATCGCCAACGTCACCGCCGGGCGCGGACCCGGCGCCTTTCCGCAGGTCGGCTTCGTCGCCGCCGGTGGCACCTTCCGCATCCGCCGCAACGTCGATGCGATCCGCTCGACCGGGGTCGAGGTCGATGCCCGCGCCGATGCCGGTCGCGTCTTCGCCCTAGCGTCATGGAGCTGGATCAACCCGCGCGTGGAGGCGAGCGGCGCCGCGGCGATGCTCGACACCCTCCGCCCTGCGCAGACGCCGCGCCAGGCGGCCTCGGCAACGCTGGGGTGGCGGCAGGACGGCTGGACCGCATCCGGCACCGTCCGCCACGTCGGCGCGCAGTTCGAGGACGATGCGAATACGCGCCTGCTCGCCGACGCGACCACCGTTGACCTTTTCGCCGCGGTGCCGGTCGGCCGGCGCGTCGCGATCGAGCTCAGGGCGGAGAACCTGCTCGACGCCAGGGTCGAGGCAGGGATCGCGGGCGCGGGGATCGTCGAGCGAGCGACCCCGCGCACGCTGTGGCTGGGGGTGCGGCTGGCCGGCCTGTAGCCCAGCCATCGGTCAAGCGGCGCGAGGCGCTCAGGCGGACGCGCCGGCCCGGTCGCTCAGCCCCAATCCGGCGACCAGCCCGCGCTCCAGACCGCGCAACTCGGCCAGCCCCCGCATGCGCCCAAGCAGCGAATAGCCGGGATTGGTGCGCCGGCCGAGGTCGTCGAGCATCTGGTGGCCGTGGTCCGGCCGCATGGGGATCGACCGGTGCTGCTCTGCCGAGACCTCGACCACCGCGCGCACGACTTCGGCCATGCCGGCACTGCCTTCCAGATGCGCCGCCTCGTGAAAGGTGCGGTATGCCTGCTCCCGCTGCACCGATCGGAGATGGAGGAAGCCGATCCGGTCGGCGAAGCGGCGGACCATCGCCGGCAGGTCGTTGTCGGCGCGCACGCCGAACGATCCGGTGCAGAAGCACAGCCCTGCCGCGGGCGATGGCACCGCCGCGAACAACTGGTCGAGATCGTCGGCGTCGCTCACCACGCGCGGCAGGCCGAAGATCGGGAATGGCGGGTCGTCGGGATGGACGACCAGGCGGATGCCGACCTCCTCGGCCACCGGACACACTGCCTTCAGGAACGCGACGTGGTTGCGACGAAGGGCGTCCGCGTCGACATGGCCGTAGCTGTCGAGCGCGCGCAGGAAGGCGGCGGGGCCGAAGCTCTCCTCGCTTCCCGGCAGTCCGGCGATGATCGTGCGCTCCAGGGCGACCCGATCGTCGGCGCTCATCGCCGCATGCCGGCGGGCGGCGGCGGCGCGGACGTCGTCGGCATACTCGTCCGCGGCGCCGGGACGCTCGAGGATGTGGATGTCGAAGAGCGCGACCGCTTCCCAATCGAAACGGAGCGCGAGCGCACCGTCGGGCAGCGTCCAGGCCAGATCGGTCCGGGTCCAATCAAGCAGCGGCATGAAATTATAGGTGACGACCGTCACCCCCTCGCCCGCGAGATTGCGCAGGCTTTCGCGATAGGCCGCGATCAGCTCATCGAGCGCCCCGGTCCCCGCCTTGATCGCGTCGTGTACGGGCAGGCTCTCGACGACCTGCCAGCACAGCCCCGCCGCCTCGATCTCGGCTCGGCGCGCGGCGATCGCGGCCCTCGGCCATGCAACGCCATTGGGGATGTCATGCAGCGCGGTGACAACGCCGGTGGCACCGCTTTGGCGGATCGAGGACAGCGTCACCGGGTCGGCGGGACCGAACCAGCGGAGGGTCTGGGTCATCAGCATAACAACTCCGCTCTTGGCCTGATCGTCGGTTCAAGGCCAGAGCGGCTATGGTCTGGTGCATGGCGGGGCGCCTTGCCGCTTGCCGGTCACATGTTGGGGACTTCCGGTCGCGTAGCGGCGGCGCATGGCACGTCGACGTGCGTCGGTCGTATCGTGACCAGGACGCTTGCGGGATGCATGCGCGGGTGGCGCCACGGGCGTTCGGAGCGCGCGCGCGGCCAAGCCTGACGGAGGCCTCGTCTCGCGTCTGTGTGGGCGCGGCAGAGTGCATAAACGACGACGCCGCCCGTGAGGGCGGCGTATCGCGTTGCGTAAAGGTGGTTGCGGGGACGGTATCTGACCGCGACAGAACCCCGAGTTCTGTGGCGGTGGTTGCGGGAGTGGTGTTCGACCGCCACAGAACTCCAGGTTCTGCGGCGGTGGTTGCGGGGGCTGGATTTGACCGCTGCCGAACCCGGATGCCGCTGCCCGCCATCAGGTCCAGGGCGTGTCGGTAAACCGCAGGCTGCGCGCGCTCCTGGTCGCCGACGACATCAGGTTGTCCCCGGTGCTGCTCGACGTGCTGACCACCGCCGAGGTGCCGCTCCAAGAGCTGGTCGAGAGGCTGCTCGTCAGCCGCGGCCACCTCGTCGTGCTCCCCGGCACCTCCGTATGCGACCGGCTGCTCACCGCCCTGCCGGAGCTATCCTGCATCTCGTGCTACACCGCGTGCCTCGACCTCGCCCTCCCGGACGGGCCGGGCGGCACCTGGGCCTATTGCGAGGCGGACACGCTGCCCTTCATGGTGGTCGGCGGGCCGCTGCCGGACGGGCCTGCAGTAGGCACCATGCGCGGCCGGCGCCTGTCGGCAGTCACCCAGCCCCCACTCGCCGCGCTGCGCCGCGTCAACCCCGTCGTCGAGGACGCACGCATCGTGCGCACGTCCCTCGGCTCGACGCTCGACCTGATTCTCGACATGGACTGGGTCGTCGTGCCGGTCAGGAGGTCGCTCCGGATCGTCGGTGGTCGCGACGTCCGATAGCGGTGGGCCGGACCGTCACTTCAGCAGCCCCTGGCAGATGACGCTCGCCACCATGATCGAAGATGGCTTGCACTTGAACCCCTTGGGGTCGACGGCGATCTCCTTACGCAGCACCCGCGCCTCGCGCGTGTCGCGGACGATCGCGGCATGAATGCGCCGAGGCAGTCTCAGCTTTCCCTTGCAGCGCCACTCCCGCTCGTGGATCCAACTCACCCAGCCCTCGCCCTTGGGTTCGTGGGTTACGACGCGCCATAGTTCGTCCCGTGGGATCCCGAGCGCCTTCGCCTCCGCCTTGGACAGGTGCAGCACGGGCCGACACCCCTTCTCGTATGCCTTCGGCTTGGTGATGATGACGCCGAGAGGTTCGTAGCGGGGATGGTCCGGATCGGTGTCGCGCGGCGTCAGCACGTACTTCAGCGACGCGAACGGCACGTCCATGAGGCACGTCGCGCCGTTCGGGCCCCGGATGAACGCCTCCTTGGGATCGCTCGCGTTGATTCGTCCGGTCCTGAGGATGCTCCGCAGGTTGTCGAAGGCGGAGTAGTCGTCGTCCTTCGAGTTCTTCGTCAGGTGCAGGAGGTATGGCGTGAGGTCCGGCCGCGTGAAATAGGGCAGCTCGTCGAAGGTGGGGTAGCGCATGCGGAAGCAATGCCACCGCTCGCCCCAGAGTTCCGACGCCGTCGGCATCGCCGGCTGTAGGACCGGCGCCAGCAGCCGGTGTGACCGCGTCCAGACGGTGCTTGCCGCTGGTGAACCTTGTTCGCGCCAGCGGAAACGCTGCCTCCACCCTTACAGGCCGAAGATGCTCGGATGGGAGACGGAGCCGCCGGCCTCCGCCTCCCGCGCCGATGGCGCCTAAGCCTTGCGCCTGCGTTGGTCGACCACACCCTGGTGGTAGGAGCAGATGCCATTTAGCCCGTCGGGCTTCGTCCGGTTGCGGTTGAAGCGCGCGGGATCGGTCCAGTGACCCGCTCCGAAACCACACCTCTTCTCACCATCCTCGTTGCGCGTTGCGCTCATGCGTCTCCTTTCGAGATGCCGGCAGCCTCGCGCGCCGACGGACACAATGTCGCGATCCAGCATGCATCAATCAACCGCCGGGCTCGCCGTGCAGCGGTTCAGGCAGGCACGTCAAAGCCCAAGTACCTTAGCGCCTTCATCGTCCGCCCGTTCACCGGCGGCCGGTGCGGATCGAGCCAGCCGGAGAGCTCCATGACGCAGGACTCGCCGAAGCGGGCCAGCTTCCACCGCTCGCTGTAGATCAGGTCGTAGGCGCGCTCGAGCACCGAGCCCGGCCCGTGCAGCAGATGGGTCAACGACGCCTTAATCTGAGGAAGCGCGTTGCGCTCGCCGAAGTCGCGTCGAAGACCCGGCAGGCCCCCGCTGACGAACCGCTGCAGCTCGAGGAAGGCGTGGCACGCCAGGAGCGTGTCGAACAGCTCGTCGTAGCCCAGGCCCGCGATAGCCTCGGGGGAGCCGAGCTCCCGCCGCAGCCGCGAGATGCGCTCGACCTCGTGGTGCTCGTCCAGCATGTCGCCCGCCCCGACCTCGGCGGCCGCGTGCCACGCGTCGAGCGTCGCCCCGATCCGCGGCGACCGCCCGGGCCTGTCCGCGACCGGCGTCCGCCTCCACTCGTCGCCGGGCGCATGGGTCAGCCTCGCCCAGCCGAGCATGCGGTTGATCTCGATCTCCGGATCGCCGCCGGCGTATTCGGGCCGGCGGCGGCCGTCGGCGTCGAAGGCGGCCCTCACCTCGGCGAGTGCGGGGATGACGAGTTCGTCGTACTTGCGCCTGAGCGACTGCAGGAATGAGCGCCTCGACGAGACCACGTCGCTGCCCACCTTCGCCGTGGGCGGATCCACCAGCGGCACGTGCCGGCCGAGCTCGCGCTCGAAGTCCCGCTCCTCCTTCGGGTTCCCTATCCTCCTGAATGCCTCACGGTAGGATCGCAGCACCTCCTGGTTGAGCACGTCGGCGTAGTCCCAGAACCAGTTGAACAGGCCGGGCAGCTCCTCGAACGCCGCGTCGCGCTCGCGATGGAGCACGACCGAGATCTCGCGGTTCGTCTTGAGGCCGGCGTCGGTCAGGTTGGCCGACCCGACCATGGCGCAATCGTCGACGATGTAGAGCTTGGCGTGGAACGCGGGGCTGGTGAAGTAGCGCACCGTCACCAGGGGGTCGGCGAGCGCATCCGCCAGCGCGGCCGGCGTCGTGATGGAGCAGAGCCGGACGAGCAGCCGGACCTCGCAGCCCTTGGCGGTCAGGAGGCGGATCGGCTCGGCCGTCGTGAAGAACGGCGCCGCCAGCATGGCGGAGCGGGCCCCCGGCGCATTTAGGGAGAAGAAGTCGAGCGAGTAGCCGCTCCTCACCGAGTTCCCGTAGACGTCCCTCAACCTCGGCATCGCCGTCCTCCGTAACCGTCTGCGCCGACCGCGCCCGTCCTTCCCCGCCAGGCTACCGCCCGCGTCTGAGCGCGTCGAACGCCTCGTCTCCGAAAGGCGGCAGGCCGAACGCCGCCGTGACCTGATCGAACGCGTCGCGCACCAGCGCGACGACCGCGCCCTCGGAGGCGTCCGCCAGCAGGGCGAGATGCCGCACCCCGTCCTCGATCGCCCGCGTCCTGAGGTCGGGACCCCAGCCCCGCTCCGGCCACGTCGCGCCCTCCAGTCCGTCGAGGCCTAGCTCAACGTGGAACGGCGCTCCGCCCCCGAGCCGCGCGCAGAGGTCGGCGGAACGGGCCAGCCAATCGATCCAGCGCTCCACCGCGTAGCCGGTTGCCAGGTAGCGGCCGCCGTCGTGCTCGCCGAAGAACGAGGACGCCACGCCCCAGAACTCGCCGTTCTCCCTGAACCAGCGAGTGGCGGTCGGCGTGATCCCCGCCTCCTCGATGCGAGCACTTGTCCGGTAGACGACAAAGCCGCCGCGCGTCGGTCCCCAATCCATGCTGCCGGACCGGCCCAGCGGTATGGGATGCCCCGTCGCGCTGCCGAGGCGGGAGAGCGCCTGCGGATCGGGTTCCCATGTCGACGGGACGAGCCGGGCGTAACCCCTCGGGGCGCCGTCCATAAGGATGTCGGACGTGCCGTCGAGGTGCCCGCGATTGACCACGAGCGGCATCCCACTGCCGACCCAGATGCTGGGTGTGCCCTCGTCCGCCGGCATCCATGCCGGCCCCGGCGGTTCGTCCTGCGGCACGGTGGCGAGCGAGAGACGGACCCGCTCCTCCAGCCGCCGCGACAGCTCGGCGCGCACACGCCTGAGCTCCTCCCTCCCCGCGCCCTCCGCGAGCGCGTAGGCGAGCGGCGCGCGCCGGTGGCGCATGTCGAAGGGTAGATCCTCCGGCACCGCGCCGGTCAGCGCCGTGTTCCAGACCAGCACGACCCTGCCGGTGCCGAGCGCGCGCTTCGCGTAGCCCAGCTCGATCAGCACGTTGGGGTTGGCGAGGTGCTTGCCGCCCGCCGACACGGCGATGGGAGTCACGTCCGCGACGAACACCGCGGCGGCGTCGATCTTGTCCAGGATCGTGGCGACGATGGCGGGGGAGCCGGCCACGCCGCGCGTGTCGTGGTCGAGCTCCGGCCGGTCCGCCTCCTCCATGTCCACGGCGATGCGGTCGAGGGCGGCGGAGAGGGCGTCGCGGATCAGCGAGCGCGTCTCGCGCTGCGGGGCGTCGCTCTGCCACGACCAGAAGACGGTGGGTCCGGGCATGTCGTCATCCGAGGAGGTCGCTGGAGGGAAAAGGGACTATGGGGGGCGCGGACGGCGCCCGTCCCGTCAGCCGTGCCGAGCCTCCCTGAACACGGTGAAGCCGAGAGCGGGCAGCTGAACCGCGTTCACGGCCGCGACCCGGGTGCCGAGATGCATGTCGAGCAGGTCGAGGAGCTGCTCGGCGGCCGACACCACGCCCGCCCGGTCGGACACGACACGATGATGATAGGCGTCGTTCCTGGCGTTGCGCACCTTGCCGAACAGCGCCTGGAACCGCGCGGAGGTGGGCACCCCGAGCGCGGCGGTGCTACTGAAGGGCGACGCCATGTCGCTCCAGTGGCGCTCGATCAGCCGGCCGACCTGCCCGATGCCCGCCTCCTCGATCAGATCGTAGGTCCCGACGAGATGTTGAGCGCGGGGCGAGGCCGCCAGGATGCGCGTCACTATCGTTACAACCTCGGGCTTGGCCGGGGCGCCGCCGAGCGTCGTGACCGGCGCCCCGCCGGCCGACATCGCACGTATGGGGTGCCACCAGTCGTCGGCGCCGTAGACGAGGGCCAATCGGACGGCCACGTAGGAACGCCAGGCGCTCTCGAAGGTGAAGAAGACGGGGAAGAGCTGCGCCAGCAGGGCGACGATCCGCTCGTATCGCGCCAGGATCGCGAGCCGCGCGTCCTTCGGCGCCCGGCCGACCGCCTTGGCCGCCGCCTCCGTCTCCTGGAGCGCGGCCGACATAACGTCCAGGTTGAGCCGGAAGAGGTCCGTCCGGAAGACGTCGACCTGCAGCTTCGGCTGCACCTTGCCGAAGCGGGTCCGGAAGAACTCCAGCTGCTGATCGAACTGCATCAACCTCGCACACCCCTCTCCCGTAAACCGATTGACAACATCCGTGGCCTAAACAATATCGCACCCACTCCGTCGACGAAGCCCCGCTCTGGGACTGTGCTGCGCAGCTGCAGACGTCGACGGGGTCACACCGCCTCCGCCTTCCGGTCCTTCCTCCGCTCGGCGCGGAAGCGAGCCTCGAAGAGCGCGAACTCCTTCTCGACGAACACCGGATCGGTGACCTTGATGCTGCGCTCCCGGCGCAGCTTGCGGTCCGGGTCACCGCGGAACGACAGCCAGTTGAAGCTGCCCTCGACCACGAACTCGGCGTCCTTGATCAGCACCTTCTCGTGCGTGTCGCCGAAGTCGCGCAGCTCGAAGTTGTCGTAGCTCCCCGCCAGCTTCTCGAACGCCTCGGGCACCCGCCGGCGCCTCCTGCGCTCGTCCTCGTCGATGCCGTAGCCGACGTAGAGCCGGACACCCCGCTTGAGCGCCTTCTCGAAGGTCTCCAGCGCCAGCTTGTTGACCACCTGGTCGGTGATCCACGGGCAGACGATCAGCACCCGGTCCGTGGCCTTGGATACCGCGTCCCAGAGCAGCGCGGGATGCTCGTGGACGGTGACCGAGGAGATCGTCCCCTCCGCCGCGGGCGACTTCGCGCGCAGGGTGCGCTTGCGGCCGGACGCGGGCTGCGGCTCGATGGCGCGGCTCAGCGTCTGCAGCTTGCGGGAGAACGAATCCTGGGCGGTGATCTCGGGCTTGGCGAACTCGGACAGCAGCCGGGTCTTACGCGGCCCCTCCGCCAGCGCGAACCGGTGGTTGTGCTCGTCCAGCATCCTGGTCTCGGTGGCGAAGAGCAGCTCGATCTCGCCACCGCCCGCCTCCTGGAAGACCATCGCTATGGCCGGCATGTGCAACCGCTGGCGACGCTCGATGCCCTTGATGGACAGCAGGTCGCGCCTGCCCTCGCCCGAGCGCTCGCGTGAGAGGATGCGGCTGGCCGCGGCGAGGTCGATGTCGGCGACCTCGATCGACGCCGTCGGAAGCGCGGGGATCTCCTTCATGCCGAGGTCCTGCGCCTCCCGGCCCGACAGCAGCGTCACCGCCGCCGCGTCGATCGGCTCGCGCGTCAGGCCGTCGAAGAAAATGCGCATCACCTGCTGCTCGGGCCTGACGCGCTCCAGCGTCCTGGTGGTCTTCTCGCCGCGCCTGGTCAGGACGAAGCGCTCGGGGCCCTCCGTCCCGCGGACGAGGTCGATCTCCTCCGACTCGTGGAGGCCCTCGAGCGTGCTCCTCACCATGTCCGCGGGGATGCCGAGGCACTCCGCGATCTCCATGCCGCTGTCGACGCCGAGCCTGATCGCCTTGAGCACAAACTCGTACATGGGCGTCAGCGGGGTGTGCTGGAGCAGTTGGACCCGGAGCGTCACCTTGTAGACCGGGAGCGCCACCTCCGCGTAGTCCAGGAGCTCGTAGCCCGGGCGCTCGGCATGGTAGCGGGCGACCTCGTCCGGGCTCATTCGACATGCTCCGCCACGCAGCCGTCGGCGCGGCCGATCCACGCGATCACGTCGCGGAACGGGTTCTCACCGGTGATCGAGCGGCAGAACTCCCGGTCGCCCACGATCACGAGCGCGTCCCTGCCCCGCGACAGCGCCACGTTGAGACGCGGCGGCTGGTCGAGGAAGCCGAGATACTTGTAGGGGTTGGAGCGCGCGACCGAGTAGACGACCATGTCCGCCTCCCTACCCTGGAACGCGTCGACGGTATTGAGCATCACATCGAGATGCGTCCAGTTGGGCGACCGCGGACGCAGCGTGCGCTCCAGCATCTTCACCTGGTCGGCGTAGCCGCTGATCACCGCGACGCTCACCTTGCCGCCCCTGCGCTCGGCATCCCGCTTCGCGAACTGCCTGTTGAGCCGCCGCAGAAGCCCGTTAACCTGCTCGCATTCGAACCTGTTGACGCAGCCGTTCCCGCTGGGGGAAGGCTGCTCGGCCTTCTGGGGCGCGCGGGAGGTGTCGAGCCAGGTGACGGGCTGCTTTAGGACCGGCGGGAACTTGCGCTTCGGACCCGGCCGCCTGCACACCAGCTGCTGGTCGGAGTAGAAGCAGGCCTGGATGAGGTCGTTGATCGGCTTCACCATGCGCCGCTGGGAGGTCAGCGAGACGACGTTCCCGGCTGGGAGGGTGCGCTCGAGGTAGCCGAACAGCGACTCGGCGACGTCCTCGCGGCGCAGCTCGAAGTTCCGCAGTATCCGCTCCTTGCGCAGCGCCTCGTCCTGGAACGGCGGGAGCTGCTTGGAGTCCCCGACCAGCACCCAGCGCGACGCCCTCGCCAGCGGCACGAGCATCTCCGTGGGGGTGGCCTTGGACGCCTCGTCGACGATGCAGAGGTCGAAGCGGAGCTCGTTGGCCGACTTGGCGCCCACCGCGCCGAGGCACGTGCCGGCGACCACCTGCACCGTCGTCAAGAACGGCCCCTCGAAGTGGTCCTGCCTGCCGAAGCGGGCGGTCCAGTCGGCACCCAGTTCGATGAGCGGCCGCAGATGGTCCGCGCCCTCGCGCACCTGCAGGTGGCGCTCGGCCGCGAGGACGAGCTCGGCATCGCGCAGGCGGGCGAGTTCGGGTGCGCCGAGCGCCTCGAGTTCGCCCCGCAGCCTGACCGCCTCCGCCTCGGCCGCGCGGCGGCGCTCGCGCAGCTGCGAGATCTCCAGGCGCCGCGCGGCGACGTTGCCGGCGACGTCGAGATCGAGCTGGGGATTGCCCTCCTGGCGACCCTTGGGCAGCTTCTCCAGCTCTTCCTCTCCAAAGGCCAAGGTCTTGATGGCGTCCCCACTACTCCGCATCTCAACCGCCTCACTGTTCTTGAGGAGGCTCTCCATGGAAATCTCAGGCTTCTGGGGAACTGTGGGCCCCGACCCGAGTCCCTGGGTCGAGCCGCCATTCGTCAAGCCCAGTGCGACTCTACGAGCTTCAGCTTCCTTCTTAGTTTTCTTCAGCTCAGTAGCCTTGATTAGCTTGTCCTTCTTGAGGGA
>JAVXUM010003283.1:0-10559 GCA_035590655.1 Pouteria glomerata | reverse complement strand
TGAAAGAAGAGGAAACTTGATTTCCTAGCTCTAATTTAGGGTTTTCTAGAACCCTTCTCCCAATTCTTGCCTTTTTCTTAGAATTTCTTCACCAAGACAACCTTAAATAAACATGAACCTTAAAATTACTTCATGTTTAATCTACATTTCAATATTTAGCTCAATTGGCCTTTGGCTTAAAGCTTAACTTGAATTAGAAGTTGGAAGACATACATTTATCCTCTCTAAGTCTTCAAACCTTGAAATCCTTTCTCTCCTCTTGCTCTTCTTCTTTTACTTCATTTTCTTTCATTTTTTCCTTTCTTCTCCTTTTTCTCTTTGCTTTTCTATTTTTTCCTAGGGTTGGCCAAATGCTCTTTTGGTACATTTGGTGGTCTTTGAATGTTATTTATAATTTCTTCCATCTTCTACTTACTTCCTTTGGCCAATCACAAAACTTCACTTGGTCTAATTTAATTATTAAGTTTTACACCTAAGTTAATATTAATTCAAACCTTGGGACCTATTTAATTTAATGAAATTAACATCTAAGCTCACAACTAATCAACATGTGAGCTAATGGAATTAACTAGACTTAACTAGACTCTCCTATGATGTTCTAGAGAATTTAGCCACCAAGATTTCTCCCCAACCGACTTCAAGCCTTTTCCACCTTCTTTGACTAGTCAACACTCCTCTTTAGATGACCATTTTGTCCCTCAACAATTTACTTAATTACCTTTATGTCCCTAAGTCAAAATTTGGGCTAAAAATTAAAATTTTGAGACTTTTCTTCCACTTGGCTGACTACCCCTTTATTTCTCACCCAATTCATCCTTCAAATCCTAATTACCATTCTAATCCTCTATAATACATTAATTCCCTTGAATTTGAGCTAATACCCTAGCATTTAGAAGCTTAAAATCACTTAACAATTCACTAAATTAAACTTAGCCAATTAGGGTTTCCAAGCCCCTAAATTTGAAATAAATGTTATCTTAATTTAACTTAGTGTTTTAAGATGCTTAAATGTCACATTCTTCGAGCTAAATTCAAATTTTAGGGAGATCCTTTAACTTAGATTTCAAGTTAAGTTCAAAATACATCAAACACTCTATGTACATTCACTTAGAAAATTCAAGGTATTACAAAAATGTTAGGAAAGATGAGGATAAATGGTACTTAAAATCTCATCCAACAAAGCTCTAGTGCACATGCTCCCAGATGACATCAAGGGACTCGAGAATGACCTTTGTATTGTTACAGGGCACTGGATGCACAACCCTGATGAGGATTCTTTTCTTCCAATTACTGCTAGTTTGTTTGGCCCAATTCTTTGAGCCTTACCAATTTATTTTATGTTGATCTTTCATTTTCGTTTATTTTTTACCTTTTGACTTCTAGAATTTCTGCGCAGAGGATTATACCAAGAAGGTTTGGGCAAATGGGAACTTTGTCGACCTCCCCCACATAGAACAAGTGCTTGAGTTCCTCGGTGGGCTGGACACTTATCCATTCACGATTTCTATTTTGGTATTATTCAACTTTGTACCGAGATACAAATCATTCGTTGCTCCTCTGCCAATACTCTCAGCCGGTGCTACCAGTGATCTCCTACTCAAGTGGTACAATTAGGGCGAAGAGGAGAAGTGGGACTACTACCAAACGCACCATTCCGTTTGGAATCCAGCCTCGAGTGTCGCACTATTCTCTGAGCAAACAGAAGTTATACATCCCTTGGCTCTTCCAACTGTTGTCGTTTCCCAATAAGAGATGGCTCCTAATCACGAAATTATGAAGCTCGTCGAGGAAAAAGCGAAAAAAAAGATGGCCAAGGCAGTAAGGAGAGCCGAGGAGCAAAAGAGGACTTAAGAGGTTATTCTGGCTCAAAAGAAAAAAGGTTCTGGTAATAACAATAACAGAATTTGAACTCAAGAAGATCATCATTCCTCCTGAATAAGAAGGTCTTCCGCAGAAAAAGAAACAAAAAACAAGCCAGAATAAGGTTCCTATACCACCTTCATTCTAATCTTCTACTGAGATTTTATTCCTTCATTCTAATTTCTATTGAGATTTTATTTCAAGGAAGGAATTTGGAACCTTTTCTACCTCCAATGAACTTGGAGTCCAATCTTCCGAGTTCTTATCTATCACAAGGCGTTGGACTAGATACCCCAATCTTCCGTCCTCAGATCCGAATTAAGAACCCGGAAACTTCTGAAGGTTGACCATTTACCATTCATGATTCTGCCTTGAATCATCCCGAAGAATACCTAGAGGCAACCATATGTCCTCGCGATCGCGAGGACATGAAAAAAAAAAAGCTTAAAGACCTGAAACAGATCTTGATGAAAAATTTGGCCTCCATAACTGTGTTTAACAAGCTTGGTTAATTTACATTTGACGAATATATTAAGAAAATAATTTTAATCCATCTAATTATTTTCTTTTTCGTTCTTTTTCAGTCGACATTCTGCTCTTTTGAAGTAATGGCACGAGCTTGGGAGCTTAACACCAAAGCCAGCTGCGCAAATAATGAGTTGAACGATAAATTAAAGGCCATGGAGAAAGAGAAAAAGTATATCGAACAAAAATTGGCTGCCATGACATCGAGAGCCAAAACAAACAAAAAAAGGCTTGATGAGAAGGACGAAGACCTTCTCTAGAAAATGCTTTTGGTCTCGAAGTATGAGTTGAATTTAATGACGGCCAAGGCTGACCATAAAAAACTTGAAGCGGAGACAAATAAATCCAAGCTTGAGGCCTCGAACCTAAAAGACTAGAATACTAAGCAGAGGCGTGCTTTAAAAGAAAAAGATCAAGCACTACAGGATGCCATGGCCAAGTCGTTAAAAGATCTGGAAGAGCAACTGAAGGACTTTGTCAACCAGATGGAGGATGCTCGGAACGAATACTTCCTTGATGGTTGGGAGGCGGCGATGAAGAAGATGAACATTGATTCTTCCTCTGCAATCTACCGAGAAGTTTCGTTCCCAAATCCCGAGAGCATGATTCTGTTGTTCAGTTTTGACATACCACACGAGGGTTTGAGCAAGGAAAGAGGAGGCCAAGAGGACCAGGGGGAAGAGGTTGATCAAAACGCTGAGCTACCATATGTTAGGAACGAGGAAATTATGTCTCTTTCAAAAGCTGCGCATCAGTCTCAAGTCGTGTATTCGAATGTCGATCAACAAACTTTGAGAGAGATGATGACAGCAGCGAAGGAACTTGCATCAGACCTGAACGCCGAGGAGTGAGGCTTGAGCTAACTTACTTTTTCTTTCCTCACTGTCAGTCTTTTGACTTGGGATGATTGTATTAGATCGCGTGTTCAAATCTTAATGGATTAATTTTTTTCATCTTCTTTCTTCAAGTGATGAATGTGTGACGTGGTTACTTGCTTATCTGAATTGAATTGATTTACTTTTCAGTGATCATTTTCTACCAACAGTCGAGCAACTAATGAAATTCCATAAAGATACCCTCCTTGTCACGGAAGAGCAAAAATTGAAAGCCATTGTTGAAGAAACAATTTTTCAAGTCAAAGAGAAATTAATCGAGAAGATTGCAGACAAGGTTATGGCCGGGGGTAGTCATCTTCCTCGGCGTTAGTGCATTGGACCCCTTTTTGTAAACAATGCCTGAATGTAACTAGAGCATTTGGCAAAACTCTTAAAGACATATAGAATTAACCTATCACATTGCTTATGACTCTTTATTCTTTTCATTGTGTTGATGAAAGTTCCTTACTTAATTTTGTTAATTGTATTTAGAGCTTTCACGAACTTCAGTAGGGTGCAAATAAAACTTTGAATAATAACCTTCATCTGAAGGAACCACTTCGAACTATCATTATTTTTTCTCTTTTAAAAACTTAAAACATGGCAATTTCTCGCTCTTCTCTTAGTGTGACTAATGTGATCCCACATCGGTTAGCGAGGGTGGTCTTTGGTGTTATATATATGGATTTGACAATCCCCCTCTTACGAGCTAGCTTTTGAGGTGGAGTTAGGTCAGGTTCGTATTATTTGATATCAGAGCCAAACCTCATTTGGTCGGTGTGCCCCACAGGTCCGGTTTTGTGCACGAGGACGTGCAATTTAAAGGGGTCGGGTCTGATATGATCCCACATTGGTTAGCGAGGGTGGTCTTTGGTGTTATATATATGGGTTTGACAATCCTCCTTTTATGAGCTAGCTTTTGAGGTGGAGTTAGGCCAGGTTCGTATTAGTGACTCTCATGAAATCGTAATTAAACTTCACCGACCGCGATAGATTTACGTCGGTAAAAATTGTAAGAACCTTTTGAATCGAAAACACATGAGGTAATAGAGTTGTCTTCTCCAACCAACATTGGGAAAAACAATATTGCAATCTTTCTGAACTAAGACTGGATGAACCAATGTGGCAATCTTTTTGAACCAATACTGGATGAGCCAATGTGGCATTCTTTTTTAACCAACACCGGATGAACTAATGTGGTATTCTTTTTTAACCAACACCGGATGAACTAATGTGGTATTCTTTTGACAGTTCTTTATGTTTGAGGGCAGTTTCAAACACTCTGATCACTTTATAAGCTTTAAAATACATCGATTGTCAAAATAACAATAATAAGCTTTAGATGTAAAACATCCTCAAATGAACAGCATTCCACAGTCTCTTTACAGGTCGTCCTTCTGAATCTTCTAACCGATATGCTCCATTGTCGAGCACTTCCATTATACGATACGACCATTTCCAATTAGCTCCTAACTTTCCTTCTGTTGGATCTTTTCTGGCTCCCATCAATTTCCTGAGTACGTAATCTCTGACCTGAAAATCCCTCGGGTTGACTTTCTTGTTGAACTTTCTTTTGGTCTCCTGTTGATAGGCAGCTAATCTTACGGATGCAACGTTTCTTCTTTCCTCTAACAGGTCCAAACAAACCCCCATAGCAGTATCGTTCTTACCTTGGTCGAATGCAGAGGTATGAATGGTCAGCATTCCTACTTCTAAAGAAATAACAGCTTCCATACCATAAGCAAGAGAAAAATGTGTCTCTCTAGTTGATCTCATTGGGGTCGTTCTGTAGGTCCATAAGACAGACGGGACCTCATCAACCTATCTTCCCTTAGCGGCTTCGAGCATTTTCTTGATTCCATTGAGAATGACTTTGTTCAAAGCTTCTGCCTATCCATTGCTCTGAGGATACGCCGGAGTTGAGTAAATGTTCTTTATTCCATAACCCGAGCAGTAATCCTTGAATGAAGTGCTATCGAACTGAGTACCATTATCAGATATTAAGTTTCCGGGGATACTATATCTAGTGTTGATGTTCTTCCAAAAAAACCTTATAGTGTCCGCATCTTTATGTGCTAACGGTTCAGCTTCGACCCACTTCGTGAAATAGTCTGTGCCGTCCAGAAGCCACTTGCGATTCCTAGAGGCCATTGGCAGTGGTCCCACGATGTCTAACCCCCACTGTGCAAAAGGCCAGGGACTGGTTAACAGACTGAGATCTTTGGCTGGTTTCTGCGTGATTGGTGAAAATTTCTGACACTTCGAACACCTTCCCACATATGCATGAGCGTCCCTTCCCACCTTGGGCCACCAATAACCCTGAGTGATGGTCCTATGTGCAAGAGATCTGCCCCTAGTGTGTGCCCCACAGACCCCCTCGTGTAACTCAAAAAGGAAATCTTGTACCTTATCAGGATGAACATAAAGAAGATAGGGGCCTGTGAAAGATCTTTTATACAATTTAAAGTCGGGTGAGAGCTAGAACTTAGCTGCCTTAATCTTCAGCTTCCTTGCCTCCATCTTATCCTCAAGGAGGGTATTATCCTTTAAATAACTGATGATTGGATCCATCCAAGAAGGGCTACCTGTAAGACATCCAACCGTTTTAGCGTGTCCAATGCTCAACTTTGCTAGAGTCTCCAGGAATATAGTGTTACTCAATCTTGTGCGCGGCGAGGTAACCAATGTTGCCAAAGCATCAGCATGTGTGTTTTGTCCACGGCCTGTTACTTTTATGTCGACGGAATTAAAATTTTTTAACTTTTGCTTAGCTAATTCCAAGTAGTCTGCCATCTTCTCATCTCTTGCAGCATATTCCCCTCTTAATTGACTGGCCACAAGCTGGGAATCAGTCTTGACAACTATGTTACGTGCAAATAAACGCTAAGCGACATCAAGGTCTGCTACACGTTATTGGTTGTCTCGAACTCCAGTTTTATGGCATACTCGATAGTGACTCCTTCTGGGGTAGTTAGGACCACGCTAACACTTGAGTCCCTTTTTGACGAAGAGCCACCCACTTTTATCTGTCATGCCGGTAAGGCTTCATGTTCCTCTGAATTGACTTCCAGAGGCCAAATTTCTTGCTCTGGAGTAGGTGTCAGAGGGGTGAACTCTGCTACAAAGTCTGCCAACACCTGAGCTTAGATGGCCGTACTCGGTATGAACTTCAATTCGAAAACTCCAAGCTCGACCGACCACTTAGCCATCCTCCTCATGATATCTGCTTTTCTCAATACCTGGCTGACGGGCTGGTCGGTGATAACTTGGATTGTATGAGAGTAGAAGTAATGGGCCAACTTTCTTGATGCAACTACAAGGGACAGCACAAGTTTCTCGAGTGGGAGGCACCTTATTTCTGCACTTTGTAGAGTTTTACTCGTGTAATAGATTAGCCTTTGCACTTTATCTTATTCCTTCAAAAGTACGACACTTACTGCATGGTCAGCTACAGCTAAGTACAGCTGAAGTTCTTTGCCAACGCAGCATCAGCCTCAACATCCCAAGTTACCATCCTGGCTCCTTTTAAAAGGTTAAAGAATGGTCGGTATTTATCGGATGCTCGGCTGATGAATCGATTTAGTGTAGCCACCATACCAGTAAGCTTTTGGATTTCTTTCTTCGTGGTCGGGGCAAAAATAGCTTGTATGGCTTTGATCTGAATCGGATCAGCTTCAATCCCTCTTCTGGTGATCAAGTGACCAAGAAACTTTCCCGAGCTCATGCCAAATGCATATTTTTCTGCATTAGGTTTTAGGCCATACCTGCTCAAAGTAGAGAATACATGTTGCAGATCATCCATGTGGCTAGTTGACTCATTGGTTTTCACGACCAATCATCTATGTAAACTTTCACTCGCCGATCGAGATCCTCTTGGAAGATCTTCATCACTAGCCTTTGATATGTCACTCCTATGTTTTTCAGCCCAAAAGGCATGACTTTGTAGCAATAAATCCCTTTTGGAGTTATGAACGAAGTCTTCTCCTCGTCTGGTTTATACATAGGAATCTGGTGGTATCCTCGGTTGGCATCGAAGAATGACATTCTTGCACTCCATGCTATTGAGTCAATGAACTGGTCGATCTTGGGTAGAGGGAAAGGATCCTTGGGGTAGAGGGAAAGGATACTTGGGTCAGGCCTTGTTCAGATCAGTGTAGTCTACGTAGACCCTCCACTTGCCATCATTTTTCCTGACTATAACCGTATTTGCCAGCCATTCGGGGTAAATGATCTCTCTAATTGCTTTTGCCTCCAACAGCTTACCGGTCTCCTTAATGACAACTTCTGGGTGCTGCAACGTAGATCTCCTTGATTTTTGAACAACTAACTTTATATCAGGCTTCACACTCAACTTATGGCATATAACATCTAGGTGAATACCTAGCATTTCCTGAGGATTCCAAGCAAAGTTGGATACATTATTCATCAACAGCTAAGTCAACCCCAATTTCTCCTCGGCAAAAAGATTGGAGCTGATTAGGAAATACTCTTTAGGGGCAATTTGTGGAACCACTAGAGGGTTGTGTCTCCAAGGCTAGATGGGAATACACGGCACATCAGCCGGTCATCCCAGCTCTAGAGGGTCATACCTTGCATATAGTGATGATAGTGAGCCAATGGATCTGCCTTCCCATCGTAGAGGGTGAACCTTAAAGCAACAAACTTCTTTGGTGGCTCCGCTTTGCATATGTCATCTGTGAAAGGCGAGGTGGATATTCTGCTCAGAGCCCTCATTACCATCATTCTCGTGTTTTGCTCCGCCGGTTCCCACTCGAGTTAAGGAACCTCGACCATCTGAATCCTAAGGACTTTAATTTCCACTTCTCGTACCTCATCATCTTGAGAGGGACCCTCTGGATTTTCTTGCCCCTCTCATCTACACATGCCTTCATTCTCTAACTTCTTGCCATTGCTGACTAGGGCTAAAGGTTTTCCCTTTCAAATGTAAGGCGACTTCTGGACGCACGACGTCGGCAGAATGAACACCCAGGCTTCGTGCCCCGCGAGCAACCTCTTGTTCATCGCCGGGCCTCTTTCGTTGTTAAGCTTTCTCTTCTTCAGTTTTGCTTCCGGCTCATTCCTCATGTGAATCATCATAATAAGGGTCGTAATCGTCATCTGAAGAGTCCTCTGATTGATCTTGCTCTACATCATTTACTTTTCCTTTTCCCTTGCTTAGCTTTTGGAGGATTTCTTTCAATTCAGCTTGCTTTTCGTTAGCCAAAGCTTGAAGCTCTTGTCCGCGTCGTGAGGCATTAGGGTTTTCCGTCCTGCGCCTCTTGCTTGGCTCCAAGGCTGGAGTACATATAGTGAGATTGCCCATCTTTGCTTTAACGGTGTTGTTTCATCCCCAATAGGGAGAAATTGTACTGGAGTCAAACTTCCTTTGGTAGACATTTTTTGGATTAGTCAATCATGAGAGAAAAATGAAGCAATTCGTGAAACAACGTGGAGAACCTAAAGATCGATTCCCACAGACGGCGCCAAATATTCAGCAGCAAAAAAATCTCTGCCGAAAATGCTCCCTACACCTCCGTAATTGAGAAGAAGAAGAAGACCTGAAAAGTAGTGAAAGTTAGAAGGATTGGCCGAGAAGGGTCCCCGACCAAAAACCCTCTGATGGTAAAGTCAGTAAATGCAGGTGGTGAATTTAACAAGATTCAATGAGTGTTTGAAAAAAAAATTAAAGAGCGTATCTGAATTAATGACTAACTGTTGTATTTATAGTAGCGAAAACATAAATAAAATAATATTCTTTGGCTGAGAAAATCATATTTTTCCCCATTCGGCCACACTACTCATGTGACGAAATGTTTTGCATTACATGTCCATCACATAACATTAAATACGGATATGGCAAAAGACAGCTTTATTGGGATCCACATATTATGGTCGGGGTGAGTCGCGCCGAGCTCTCTTCATGCTCGGCAAAATATCGACACGTGTCATTGTTATTTTTGACACAACAATATGAAACCTAGAAAGGCCAAGGGGAAAAAAAGGAAAAGAAATTCCCAATGGGGCAAAGATACCAACCATTGACTATGATGATCTAAGGTTTACTGCCTTCTTTTTCACCGCCTCTCTATGCTTCGAACCCCACTGATTTGTAATTCAAAAGATAAATCCCTTGAATTAACATAATTCTTGCGATTGTATCTCGTTGGCAGTTCAATTGCCAATAACCAGTTTGACCCTCAGAAGGATAGGTAATTATTAAACTGCTGTCTACTAGACAGAGTTCCCTTTTGTCATCTTTATTGCTTATGGACTGAGTTTTTGTGGTGCAGGAGTGCAGTTTATGCTCAGCAGTTGGCGCAGAAGCAACAAAAAAGGTGACCAAGAACTGGGACCAAAAATGAGCAAAATTAGTTGTACCAATGGTCACAGTTTGATGACCCAGAGAAAGACAAAAGTGAGCACTTACGATCTGATGAGTTGTCATCACAAAAAGTGTGGTACGAGCTATCTTCACTGGATAAATCAGTTAAGATAGATCAATTAAGATGAAGTCCAAACAAGTTCAAACACCCTTTAATAGTAAGATTCCAGGAAAAATTGAAACCTTTTATCTCGGGTTCAATTAATTGACAACATGGGCTAGGTTTTTGCCAAAAATCGAAATCTAACCAACAGGATTGCTTTTGGTCTGTATTTCAAGTGCATGAAATAGCAAACGGACGGCATAAAGTGGCAAAGATATTGGCTGAAATGATCACTAAGTCTCTCGGAATCTTATTAATTTTATACCCGTGGTTTAAATTGGAATTCTGTTTTAAGTTTAGGTTTATTTGTTTTAGCGCTCAAGCTCTAGTCACTATTGCTTGCCCAGAAAGCGGGGAAAAGTTGGTCAGTTTTGGGGTTTTGTCACAACTAAAAAAAGAGGAATTGATGATCGCTAAAATCCATAAGCGGTTGTCTATACTTTAGACGACTGCCTGATGACCGCTTTATATCGGTCGTATCTACTGGTGTCGACAAAGAGTTTTGACGACCACCTCGAGATGGTCGTTAAAGTGACAACCGCTAAAAAATATTTGACGACCGCCTCAAAGCAGTCGTCTAAAGGTAAATGGTTTTCTGATAACCTGTTTAGCGACTGCCTCAAAACGGTCGTCTGAGCTTTTAACGACTGCTTTGAGGCGGTCACCAAAAGCCAATTTTTTTTGCAACCGCTTAGAGGCAGTTGCCTAAAGCCAAACGTAGCAACCCTTTGACGACTGCTTTGAGGCGGTCATCAAAACTAAAAATATCTAAAACTTATAATGCTTATTTCTACTAAAAGTTTAAAAAATTTGT
>JAVXUM010003252.1:0-10562 GCA_035590655.1 Pouteria glomerata | reverse complement strand
AGAAAAACTAGAAAGAAAACTAAAAATCTTATATTCTTTTTTTTGTTGAAAACACGGCTACACTTTGTTACGTACAGTAAGCCTTTTAAACTCCTAGGTTACCCCTAGTAGACGAGTGAAATCTCATGAAGGTTTGTGGTGAACCTGCCCACAAAATTCCTAAACTAGTTCAATATATAGTACAAGTCAATCAAACAATTCCTGATTCAATTTCAATAAAGAACATGCTATAAAATCCAAATATTGCATGAAACCTCCTAATGTACGTTAAACGTACCCAACTGTAAACCATTTAATTTCAATTGTGCCAATTCATGTTATTCATTCAAAATAGCTATTAAGTATACTCAAAAGACTGTGCCTTGACTTTAAATCTCATCAAGTTGTTCACTCACAAATAAAATCACTTAAGAAGGGCTACTCTCATGGTTCATGTAGGAATGCGATATCAAA
The DNA here is from genome assembly GCA_035590655.1 of Pouteria glomerata. Taxonomy (NCBI): domain Eukaryota; kingdom Viridiplantae; phylum Streptophyta; class Magnoliopsida; order Ericales; family Sapotaceae; genus Pouteria; species Pouteria glomerata. The sequence continues at coordinate 10,109 of JAVXUM010003252.1, read as the reverse complement.
TAAGTGCAATTAACCCAAATCAAGAAGTGATTGAGAGAATTAAGATATAGAGTATTGCATAACTTCATGAATGGAATACATTAATGCATAAAAAAAAAAACTACTATCAATCACATGAAATAGATCAATACTCTTATAAGTTTTTTCACCTAAAATTCGTTAAGTCTTTACTAGGTTGTAATTTGGCCATGGAGTATTGGTTAGACGAACAAAGAGTAGGAAAAATTCAAAGTGCATGTTTAAGGATTATAAGGATAGTGCAATGAAGTACTCTCTTAACTGTTCTCTTTTCAACTCCTTTTAATGTCAAAACATTGAAACTTTATTTTTTTTCTTTTGATTTTTTTATTTTTTTCTCATTTCTCTTTTTATTAAATGGGGCTAAAAATAATGAACTCATGAAATGCTATGTCCCATATTTTTTTTTCAAATGATTATTTTTCAACCACAAATTTTTAATTACTAGCTCCTCCCTTACACACCTTATAACAAAATTTGCATAAGTATTCGATGACATGTAAGGGTTGCCTCACCTATATATGTCTAAGATTAAAAGGATTATAAATATGGCTAAAACAAAAAACTTCATTTATTATTTTTATTTCTTCAAAGGTTTCAAAGTGGCTCCAAAGGAAATGTAATTAAAGAAAAGTCACAGGCTTTCAAATGTAAGAAAGATGGCCTAACATTAGTCTCTAGGTTAATAACACTTTGTCAGAGGCATTAATACAAACATGTAAATCAAAATAAAATCTTCTGCACTTAATAACAAAGCAAAGTGATGTGCTGAAACTATTCAAGGAAAGTGAGATGAAAGAAAGTATATAGAATATTAAGTACAAAACCCTCAAGAACAAAAGCTCAGACTTAAAAGCTCACAAAATATAAGGTTTTAAGTCTCCACATATGTCTTGGTATACTTAAATAAATAAGTCTCATGAACTCAAGTCCTTAATTCACTTTCATTCAAAGGTCTCAAGTGACAAGTTTTTAATGCATTAAAAAATTTTATACTCAATTTGAATCAAGTGCCTTATTCAAGATTGAAATCAAATCATTTATTATTTTCATGACTAATATCAATATTAAACCAATTTAGAGATACATGCAAGGTTCAATCATGCTAAGCTAAAATAACTTTAATTTGCCCAAGATTAGAAAAAAATTATTTATTTTTTTATGCATATCAAATCAATTCATTATGCGAACCCTACCCTCTAACTTAAAATTCACATTGTTCTCAATATGAGAATCATGGAGCAAATGTGGGTCCGTAGTATGCAATAGTGAGCATGATGATGAGCATGAAACAATAGCCACAAAAACCACAAATAGAACAAAGCGTAAAATAAATCAAGCAAGCACCATTATTTAAGCTACTTAACGTATCACTCAATACACTCTCTAACTTAGATTCTACAGTACTCTCAACAATAACAATTATATATATGAAGTACAAATTGGAAGTGAATGACTAAATAAAAGGGAGAAGAAAGATATTACTTTAAGAGTTTACTTATTTGAAGAAAATGAAAGAACTATACAACAAAAATGTTAAATGTTTTTTGTTAAGTAAAAATATTAGAATTTAAAAGAATTAAAATAAAAGAAAAGATATGCGATACTAACAAGAAATAAGAAAATAAAGAAAGAAAAATTTAATCTACTATGTACAAATGAAATAAAGAAAAGAGTTATCCAACTCCCTCTCTATCCCACGCATCCACAAATGATTTAAGAAATAAAATATTTTTTTTGACTCCAAAAAGTACCAAAGGTGGATGCACTTCAGATGTAAAACACATCAAGGGATTAAAGGTCAAATTAGATTCATGAAACCTCGAATGTGGCGATAATGCATGCAAGGACATGACCTAGTAGGTTTAATTAGTCTCTTGACACCCAAAAAGTCTATGCAATTTTTTCCTTTATCTACTACCTCACCCCAGTGACGGTCAGTCTCATTGTAGTCACTCACAATCCCTGTAGTAAGATTCTTGAATGGGGTTATGTCAAGAGGTGAACTAAGGTCAACCAACTCAATGATGTGCTCTTCTAGCCCGGGAGGTATCGAGATTGAGTGTGCTCTAAGAGCAGAGAACACTAAAGAATGCATGGCCTTGTGGGGATTCTTAAACCCCAAATATAGTCCAAAGTTATTTACATATATGAACATGGAATATGGTTGTGTGTTTTATACTATCCCCTCCACACTTAAGAAGTCAATGCAAACTACCTTTTTGGCCATCACCACCTTCCTACATGTATAGTCAATTTTGGTTAAAACATGTTTAGTTCCCTCAGTAGGATTCTTAATTGGTTAGGCCAAAAAAAAGGAGGTGTGCGCACTTTTACTGTCAAGCTTGTCTGTCGAACTCTCAAAGGATGATAAAGAAAAATTCACATGATCGTCATGCGGGACTAAAGTAGGAACCCAACCATAATTAGAATCATACTTTCACTCCAATGTAAGGGTCTCAACAAGTAGGTCATCATGTATACTAGCCCTAATAGAAAAAGATATATCAGAAGCGGTCTCAGTGAGTGGTGTGGTAGAACATAATGAAACTAAAATTATCGACTGAATAGTGTGCTCTCCTGAGTCTATAGCATTAAAGCTCTCAAAATGAATATCAGGACTTTCTAAGGTCACATAGGTTGTCAGGGTGGGATGAGCTTCAAGCTCTACGGCGGTGTTATTTGGCATGTCCTCTAGACTCTTAATAAATGAAGTTTCGTTCATGTTAGAGTGTAGTGAGAATGAGTTGAAAGGATCATTCCTTTCACTATCCCAACCATTGTTAAAATAGTCGCTCCACTCAAAAGTTTAAGGTTTTTGAATTAGGATCTTCTCATGCAAGTAATAAAAAGACTCTAGATTCAGTAAATTTAGCTTCAGTGGGTGGTCGAACATAAGGACATATAGTAGGCTCGAATAATGTACCATCTAATGTAGAGTCAATATGTGTGCAAGTCTCATGTGCACTAGAATCAAGTTTTAATTTAATTTCTTCCCTATGTTAAGTTTGCTCGTAGAGTGACTCAAGAAAGTTCCATGCTAACTCTAGAGTAAAGCTAAGAAATTTACCTCCAGATAACTCCTCAAGAGTATGGCACATCTCCAAAAATAAACCATAGTAAAAAAATCTAGTGATGAGGCATAACTCAATATTAAAATCTGGACAAGTGTTTAATAAATTTTTAAATCTCTCCAAGATTGATAAATTTCTTTGCCAAAATTTTGAAGAAGTTTTTCAAGTTGAAATTGGAGGGCGAAGTTTTGAAAACTTAGGAGAAATATTGTTATAAAATCATTTTATAACTCTTCCCAAGTATAAATGGAGTAAGTAGCATCACAACACTAATCATTGGCCACTTTGTATAATGATAACTAGAGAAAATTATATTTAAAAGTGTCATCCATGCAACCATTCATGCAATAGAGACAAATTGACTCAAAATTTTCTAAATGGACCCTAGGATCCTCATGTTCAAGTGCATAAAGTTTAAGTATGTCACACCCTAAGTTCTAACAGAAGAACCAGAGTATGATAACTAAACGTATTATAAGGTTATATCATAAGCTGGTTGTTAGACATATTACACTGGTTGTTAGACATGTTACACATAATCTAAGCTTAAGTGTGCAACTACTTGTCTATCTGCAAGCTTGTCAACAGTTGGGACCACTGCTAACCTTTGTCAATGTCAATTTCTACTACTCGAAGGCCTCTCTGTATAAAAACCCATGAAACGGGGTGACTACCAGGTTCAGTAGGAAAATATATTCAAATAACACAACTCACATTTTATATATATAAAAGATAAAGTGTTCCCTAAAACTGTCATCATCACGTAAAATAGATAAGAATAACATGTATCATGTAGGTAAGTAATAAAATCCTCCTACAAAACTGTTTCCCCTTTTCCACCCTTATAATACTTTGTCACATTTATCACCCCTCAACACACTCTTATAGATCGTGCAAATAAACCACTATAGTGTGTACATTTACCTTTTTCCACTCTTATAACTTTGCTTTGGCCTTGTAACTCCTTTTTCCTGGCCTTAAGGTATAGATTATTAGAAAGACATATAATCAGCATTAATGTTTGTACACTTATTAACAAATATATAACCCATTCACAACATTTCACATTCTCCAATAATGTCACCCTGGCCATATGGTGTAATCAAATAATTTTTTTATACAAAATATTAAGTTGCAATCGCATGAATAAATCTCCTACCTGAAGGGCTTAGTGTCTTCTCCTGCTGATTTTTCCCTTGATCCATGCTAAGTTGTGTGTAAATAAAATATGACAAGTTGTCGTGTATTCTGTTACAATTATACAACTACTTTAGTTATTACATTTGGCTTAGAGGTCTAGATTGACAATTTTTCTTGTTATGAAGCGATTCTGATAAATATTCATCCCCTTATTAAATTGATTATTAGTTCTTTTTTTTTTTTTCAAACATAAAGAGACTTAGATTCAATAAGATTTATATTTAATATAATTTCTTTATGTCACACCCCAAGTTCTAATAGAAAAACCAGAGTATAATAAGGGTAGGTTAATTTACAAGCAAAGCATGAAGGTTCTATCATGACTAGTTAATAAATCTGTTACATCCATTCCAAACTCTCAATGTGTAACTATGGATCTATTTACAAGCTTGCCAACACTTGGACTTGTTGCTACCCTTCGTCATTGTCAATTCCTGCTACCCGAGAGACCTTCTGTATATAACCCATGAAATAAGGTAAGGTGCGAGGCTCAGTAGGAAAAATATCCAAATAGCACAATATGCATTTCATGTAAGGAAAGCAGAGTTAAGATATTCATGAAAACTATCACTATCACATGCAACAAATAATAATAAAACATATCATAAAGGTAAGTAGTTAAGTGTTTATACGTAATATTTCCCATTCTTCCACCCTTATAGCACCTTACCACATTTATTACCCCTTGACATGCTTTTATAGATGGTGCAAAGAATTCCCCTAGTTTTACCTTTATACCGCCTTGCCACCCTTATGACTCCTTAATACGCTTTCATAAACAGTGCAAAGAAACCATTATAACATTCTCATTAATCCCTCTCCCCGCCCTTATAGTCCCTAAGCCGTCCTTATAATTTCTTTTCCCCAGCCTGGAGGCATGGGTTCTCGAGGAAGCCAAATAATCAACGTAAATACTTATACATTATCAGTAATGATATAGTCTATTCACAACATTTCATATTTTTTAGTAATGCCATCTTGTTCATGCAGTGTAATCATACGAGTGTTCTCTTACCTTTGCACAAAATACTAGATTGTAACTACTTGAATAGATCCCCTACCTCTAGGGTTCAATGTTCTTTCCGATGGCTTTTCTTTCAATTCGCGTTAGCTTTTACGTGAATAAATTTTGTCTAATTAACATGCATTTCTATGCCATTATTCAATTACTTTAATTGTTGCTTTTAGCCTAAGCGGTCTAAACTTGTAATTTTTCTAATTCCACACAATTCTATCTAAATAGATATCTATCCCTTTTATATATATATATATTATTTTATCACACAACCAAAGTAGTTTATATTAATTATGATTTACATTTGGTTAATAAATAAAAAATTTGTCCCTAAATCCCTATTTTCCATATTTTTCCTTAAAATGTCCATAAACTCAAAATTATAAATTTTTTTTTAAAAAGGTCATCAGTCCACTCTCTCATATTTGAGGTTTCTAAGCCTAAATAAAATTTCTTGAGGTCATTTTCTATTTTTTTCTTATTTTTCAATTAGTTTCATAGGAAAATTCATATAAAATAGCACGTAACTTGAAAAATCACGAAACCAATTTTAAAATTCTTCAAATAACCTAAGCTTCATTTTGGAAGAAATTAGGCCACTGGCGAGAGTTGCACGTGGCCCCACGCGCCATGGCAGTGTGTGGGCGCGGCACAAAGACACTATTCATCTTCGTCCTCCGCGAGGCCTGTTCAACTCTACTTTGTTCACTCGTTTCTCTCTCATTTTTTGACCAATTTAAGTAAAATTTATGTTAAAATCGAAGTTCTCAAAAAGCCCGACGCATTAAAACGACTTTTGTTCAATTTCATAGTCATTTGATGAGTCAAACTTGGCCCAAAAGGTGCGGGTGTCATTTTGTTTCTAAGCCCAATTCTCACCCGTGGTTACTGGGCGTGTACTTTCTTCATCCTACCAATAAAACTCACTTACAAGTGTCTAAGGGCTTCAAAGACCTTTCTATACTATAGCTTAAAATTGGTTTTGAACTAAATTAAACAACCGAGAGAAAAAGCAAAACAAAAAATGAGAAGAACGAACCCATGCAACCCCTTAGCCTTTCCATGGTAGTCTTTAACAGAAAACAAAAGAAATACAACCAAACATTACCTACGCAGCTTCCCTTCCCTTCTTCTATTCCTCTTTCTTTCTTTTCCCTCATTTCTTTGCTATTTCTCTCTCTTTTCTTTCGTTAGTACTTCAAGTGTAATGGATGAAAGAAAGGAAAAAAAAAAAAAATGAACCTTTACGTGGCCCCTCCTCCCTCAACTATTCAACATGACTTATTTACATGTGGGACACCTGTGAGACAGGGGTCTCATGTAACCACATTCGTGTTTTTTTTTTTTTTTGTTAACATATATGGTAATAATATCTTTTCATATGATGTATGTATATATATTATATATATATCTCTCTCTTTTCTTATCTTCACACTTTATATATATAAATATTATTTTTGAAAAAAAATAATTCGCTAAACTCTATTTCCCTTATTTCTCCTAAAATTCCAATAAAATATATATATATATGTAATATATTTATATATCTCTCTTTTTTTTTATCTTCACACTTTATATATATAAATATTATTTTTTAAAAAAAATAATTCGCTAAACTCTATTTCCCTTATTTCTCCTAAAATTTCAATAAACTCAAAATTATGAAAATTCTCCTGAAATGGTCATTACCAACTTACTCTTCTATTTTTGGAGTTCTTACACCTAAATAAAATTTTTATAAATTTTTTAGAATTTTTAAAGGTCATTTGATATTTTTTCTTTACTTTTAAAGAAATTTCACAAGAAAATTCATCAAAAATAGCACATAAATCAAAAAATCATGAAACTAATTTTAAAATTCTCCAAATAGCCTAAGCTTCCATTTGGAAGCAAACAAACTGCTAGACATGGCCGTACATGCCTCCAGTGCCACCGACTGCACGTGGGCGTGGCATCACACCATTGTTCATCCTCTTCCTGATGGTAGCTGCGAGATCCTGCTTTTTTTCACTCATTTTTCCACAAAATTGAGCAAAATTTATGCCTAAAACGAAGCTCTTAGAAAGCTCGGTACAATGGCATAAATTTCATTCACTTTTAGGGTCGTTTGATGGGTCAAACCTAACCCAAAAGGTGGTACACTTTATTTCTAAGCCCAACTATCAACTATGGTTGCTGAATTGTGTTTTGCCTTCATCTTACCAACAGAAACTTGCATGCAAGTCTCCAAGGAACCTCAGAAGCATATTTGTATTACAATTTAAAGTTGGTTTCTAACTAAATAAAAAAAAAATAGAAAGAACCCCACCATAACACATGCAACCTTCATTTCTTTCTTACTAAATTTCCATGGCTGACCTTAATAGAAAAAAAAGGAAGCAAAGACTAGAAGCTACCTACGTGACTTTTTTTTTTTTCTCTCTTTCTGTGGCTTTTCTCTCGACTTCTTAAGGTGGTAATAACTTGGGTACAAGACAAGTTTTTTTTTTTTTTTGGTGAAGTTTTTAATATAATATATATATATATTTTTTCAGGTCTTCACAAGGTCGCATGGAAAAGATTTTTAAGCAAAAATTAATTCCATAAATATTGCTTAAATAATCAATGATTGGGTGGATGGAATATAGTGAACTATAATTATAAGAAAAATAATCCATGTTCATTATATAAACTTTTTTTTTTTTTTTTTCAAATAGCAGAGGAGTAACCGAACTACCCTAATGAATCAAAACTAAAGAGTTTTCCAGCAACTGCGCCGAAAACTTGGTCGCCTCACAAATGTACAGTTAAACTCAACCCTCAAGTATAAGGTCGTGCAGTGTAGTTTTATCAAGTGAGTTCGTGATCATATCCATAGAGAACTTAAGATGAAGCCTAGAGTTTCTAAGTTTTTCTAACCTGTTGTTCTCTTTTTAAAATAATAAAATAAAAATATATTTTGATTTCGAAAGGGTTGATTATATACAAATAAAAAAATAAAATTACGAATAACTAAAATAAAAAGGACTTAATCCAACATATAAACTCAAGCAGATACCTTACCTTTATTTGAAGTTGACCCATTTATTCATTGAGTTTAAAACAAATGTCCAAACTTATTTGTTTAATTTATTAAACGAATACAAACATGTTCTTAACGAGGTCGTTAGTGGCTAGTAGACAACTTGTGCACCACGTAATTAATTTACAATCCCGCTCTCACTATTTTTAGAAATAAAAATTTAGGGTAATGTAACCTCATTTAAGGAGACTACCCACCTTTGTGAAACAAACAAAAATCACGTTTTTGGATTTTAATAAATATTAGTACTATTTTTTTAATTGAATTATAATTCGTTAAACATATGAAAAGATTGTGAGAGATAAAGTAAAAATTACGTAATGTCCAAATTATTTTCTGTAAAACTCACTAATGTGGAGTTATTGTCGCAAATAACCAAAGTTTTATAATTCACTTATTGGACTAATGTTTTCTCACCCATTCATCTAATTTTCGGTGCTTCTAAAAGCTTGCAGAAATATGGTTAAGTTTACACATTTTTGACAAAAAAGATTACGAGAGCAAAACGAAGCTAAGTTGCTAATCTTGTTAGTAAAATTCAGTAAAGTGTCATTTTCGGTAGAAATGACTAAGCATAATTTTATTATTTGCTTCGTTGATGCAATATATATATATTGCCTATAATAGTTTACGGGGGAAAATAGTTAAATTCATAAAATTTGATATAATTAGTAAGGTGGGGTAGGGAGGAAGTTAGGCGGTTTTAGGAACGGTCATGGCTCCCCCTAATTATGATATTTTACTTGTGTATATTATATGTCATATTTAATAAAAAATAAATATTACATTAATAGTGACCCCCTTTTATAAATGAAAAATCTCGCCTCCTTGGTAAATGAAAAGTCTCACTTCCTTGGTAAATGCTTCATATTAAAAATTAAAAGAAATTATATTTACACCCCCTGTACTTAAGTCTTACGTCGCTTGCACCCTGCATATTCAAGAAATATATACTAATATCCTCTATACTATTTTACAAAATGACAAAACCAAAAGATTCGTTTAAGTTAACAGTGCATGTGTTTTACTACTGTGATTGCTGCAACTGTGATATACTCAAGCAAAAATATGTTAATAGACTGACGAAAAAACCCTTGGAAAAGATATAAACTCTGCTACAGCTTCATATATCTTCATCATCGAAGTTTTGTTGTCGAAGGTGTGGGCGATAGGTAGGAGGCTCGGATGTCAACTTTCTTAAATTTTCTCAGATTGGGTTCGGAGGTTCACATGCAATATGATACCCCTCACGTTTGAGATGAATAAAATGGATGGTCTTAATGTGGAATGAAATGAGTTGAGAGTGAATGGGCAAAGCCAAGTGATGGGAAGATTGCATGGTTTGGTTTAGGTGTTGTTTTGTTTTGATATGCATGTCTATATTCTAATTAATCCATAGTTTGGTGGAGTGTGATGATACCCTTGCATGTATATAGTTTGTAAATGAAGAAGAGTAATTAAGTATATAGAAATGAAATGGGAAGCATGATCCGACCAAGGAGGAACTTGGTGTTCATTTTTGACCTTTGAATTTAATTTAGACTAAGTTTAGCCAATGGGATTGAGGGTGGACCAATTGTCTTCCAACTAAGCAAATATATATATATAATGATGGTGAGGAATGGGAGGAAAGAATGATGGCCGGGTAAGGCCTTAAGCCTTCAAATTGAATTTTTGTTTTATTGCTTTGAATGGTATTAAATGGTGGTGGGCCCTATGGCTTAAATGCATGAAGACCAAA
>JAVXUM010003189.1:0-10566 GCA_035590655.1 Pouteria glomerata | reverse complement strand
AATTAACTATAACATGGAACCATATTGCCACAGAAAGTTGATCAAACTATATCATTCACAACATTGATATATGCCTTTGCCCTGAACAATGCCATTCATCATATCGTCCTCTGAATTGAACTGTATGTTTGGTTCATAATAATTATGGTCAATTTTACCTCTATCCAAAACCACCCAATTTTTTATTGGAGCACAATCGGGGACCAGTGACATAACAACCAAAAAAGTCAATTAAACCGAAGATAAATAGTACATATTAGAAAAGTGACCTACCCACGCAACCAAGTTTTCTTCCTCTAGTCCTCCCATGCTTCAATTGGTTTTCTTCTACTTATGAGTTCCAAAAGGACCACCCCAAAAGCATAAATGTCAGTTTTATCAAATACTTTCCTATGCTGGAAATATTCAGGGGCCAAATAGCTACATATTTATTCGAATATTTAGTAAATGAAACAATAACAAATCCATATTCAATAAAAAGCATAGATTTTTGTCATTACGTTTTTTGCTCAATCTGAATTGTTTTAAGAATCGATTTTCATACCCAAACGTTCCTTTCACAGTCTTACAAAGGAACGGCACAGAAGGTGTAGGAGTCCACGTAGCTAATTCAAAGTCACATATCTGGAAATACCATTGAAAATTTCAGTACATTACTAGAATACTCCACTAGAAATGGGTGTCCGTTAAAAAGTTCTACTATAAGCTCATGAAACTAATAGAATAACATACCAAAATCCAATCCCATAATCTCTTACCTTTATGTTTCTTCGAAGATAGAAGGATGTTAAAGGGTTTAACACCTCTGTGAATGACACATCTCTCAGTTCTATTGTGCAAATGACCAACTGCCTCTGCAATTCCAACAGCTACCTTATACCTCACAGACCACGGTAATGATGGACTACCCTTTACTCCCATTCTTTTCTCTGCACATAAATATTTCAAAGGTCACTAATCAAATTGATGCCAATTCACATGATCAAAAGACAAAAGTTCATTCTGGATTGTTATATGGTTCATTGAGTTATTGATTTGTTCTATTGATATCATATAGATGGTTAACTAGGATATACTTCTGTGGATATGCAATCAACACCTCGCAGTTAGGTCAAAAATAGTTGCTATTGCTGCAACAAATAAGCACACAGTTGTAGTGTCTGAGTCTGGTAAGGTTTTCACATAGGGATGTAATAAAGGTCAGCTTGGTTACGACATGATGCTACAGTGAATCCGGATAAGAACTGGATGATCCAAACTGAGTCTGGGTTTCTGAGAAATGTTATCTTGACACTAGTGTGGTGCCTGTCAAAGAGCCTCTGATGATTAAGTTAGTAAGAAAGCTGATAAAGTATTTTGGCAGAGTAACGGTAAGGAAAAGTAATGTGTGTGCACCTGAGCACCGAAAGTAGGTATATTTATAGATAGATGTTGAGCCTGCATGGATAATGTATATGTGAGTAGTACTGAATCATACTCATTACCCAATCAAGGTTTGCCATGTGTATTCCCAGATCTCCATATTGATAACATTCGATTAGTTATCAAAACCATTAGTGAGCAGGCAGCACCCATGCAGGCAAATATCACAGAATATGTCAGAGGATGGCCATACCCGTGACCATAACGTAAGCATTTTTGTCTTATATGAGAAGATCGACAATACCTTTCAACCGTTTGAAGTGGTCGGTCGAGCTAATACACATCAGTCAAGAATAAACGTTCGGATGGGTCGATGACATCAATCAGCGATAGGTATTCGATCAGTGCAACGTATATATATTTTCAAATCAGTCGGTCAAGTGCACCCTATTAGATGTTCCCGATTTTTCAGTCACAGAAAGTGGCCGAAAGAAACCCAATATCTATTTCAAATCAGTCGGTCAGGTACACCCTATTAGATGCTCCTGATTCATTCGATCACAAAAAGTGGCCGAAAGAAATCCAATATCTATTTCAGATCAGTCGGTTGGGTGCACCCTATCACTTCAATCTCCAAAGAGAGGTAGGCAGAATCACCAGTTCGGTCGAGAAATAAAGCAGCCATATCACATTCAGTAGGGTGGGGAAATGGAGGGAATTTCAATAATTTGAAATATATGCTTTCATACATATAAATATATATATATATGTAAAGTAGTTGGGAAAAGAACGTGCATATATATATATATATTTGTACACAAAGCACGCGTATTTAATGCTTTGCAGGGTGACAGGTGGGAATACGGCAAAAGTACGTGACCGTTTCTCTCCTAGCCACGCGTCACAATACCATCAGGCGTACATCAGGTAGTGGAAGCGACTGACGGTATGAGCCATGGATTTGGGTTATAAATCAACACCGTTAATTTTGAAAATAATATTAAAAATTAACGGTTAACATAATATAAATAGTGCAGAAAAGAAATCAAAACATTCCTTCACACTTTCTAAAGAACTTTCGCCATTGTTGGTCTTGCTAATTGCTTTCTTTAAGTTCCTCCAGCTTTCTGGTAAGAATTAATGCATCTTATGTTCTAGCTTTTAAACCGTTGCATCTTTTTTTACAAAAAACAAAAAACATTGCCTGATTCAAGTAAGTTTGTAGAAACCCCTAGATTTCTCTAAACCATAGTTGGGGGTTCATATTTACTTATTACTCATTTCAGATATCTTAAGTTTTTCTGTCTATTTTAATGGGTAAACCAGAAAGAGTTCGCGTTTCCAGTAGTAGTGGGGAATCCGATTTAGAAGGGCTTGTCTCTCGTCGTAGGAGAGGGTCTAACACTGCCCCCAGTATTGGCGGTCGTCCAATAGTTACCGACGATCACATTGTAGACGCTTTCGAGGAAGGGGTTAGAGAAAAAGGTCGACAGGGAAAAGTGGGTGGTAATAAGAGAACCTAATTTGAGGTCGAATGGATTAGGTTTACTATCACCTTAAAAAGGATTTCTGAATTAATTAAGGAATTCTAATTCCTTGACGACATCCATTATAGGGTTCTCGGGCAAAAAACTCTGTTTGTTTCCCTGGGCCTAGGGAGATTGCTGTATGTGAGGCAGCCTTTCATGGCGGTCTTAGGTTTCCACTTCCTGAGTTTATCCGTCAAATTCTCACCCATCTTGGGCTTTCAATAGGCCAAATTGCTCCGAATGGTTGGAGGATCATGATCGGCGTATATATTTTTTTGGCATTCACAACTAAAAAGGAACTAACAGTAAGTGGGTTTCTTTATTTTTATAAAGTCACTAAACGAGAGTCGGGTTGGTGATATTTCTCAGCTAGAAAGCCAAAATTTAATTTTGTCACTAGCCTTCCCATTTCCAACAAAGGATGGAAAGACAAATACTTTTTCATTCGAGGATCGACCTGGGAATTTTAACACTGGGAAGATGCTTTGGAGAGTAAAGTTCAGGTTCCCTGAACTTGGGGTCAACCATCCATTCAAGGTATGCTTAGGAACTCTTATCCTTTCCTTGTTTCTTTCATTACCTTTAGGTTTGAAATAATTAACCCTTTTTCATTGACTAACTTGCTCAGCTCAAAAATCACCAGTCTTCTCTACTGAAGAGAAAGATCAACTTTGTAAAGCGAATAAAAATGAACTTTGCCAAGCAAAGTATCTGATCACGGCCGAGAACCTAACTTCCCTTTTACTTGGTTTAGAGCCTACCTATTTTGCGCTAGCTGCTGAACGTGAGCGGAGTGAGTTTTTATATTTTCTTTTATTTTTTTATAATGGAAAAATATTCTAACAAATATGGTATCTTCCTCTTTGAAACAGATAACGATCACCCATGCGAGCCAACCAATAAGGTATAAAAGGGGAAACCAACTGACCGATCACAGCTTTTAGCCAATGAATAATCCGAGAAGGAGATGCCAATATTTGACATATCATTCCTAGATCGGGTTAGTGGGGTTTCAGAAAAATTCCCTAAAGAACCTCCCAGAAAGAAAGCTAGATCGACCATGGCTGCTCGGGCCGTCGAACATCGGGAGGCTCAAAAAAAAGTTCCACCAGCACCATTTCCTCCACAAGAAATTATACAAGAAGCTACTCAGATGCAATCCCCTTCTACCAGGGTTGCTAAAATAGGTTATGGATCACAAACTGGGGCTTCCGACAAAGGTTCTCTTTTGTTAAGCAGTAGTGCTACTTGGCAGAAGATTAATAGGATCACCACTAAAGAGGATTTTTCATTCTTTCGGAGCACCCTGAGCATAGAAATGGCCCAAGACTTGAACCACGACATCTTTAGGGTAATGCCATTCTAATCTATTCATCTACTATGTTCTCGTTATTCATTATTTCCTTACAATGTAATCCTTTACTGCAGGTCGTGATCAAGTCATATGCTGTGTTCCGAAGATTGGCCAATACAGAAAAGGCCTTGTCCGACGAACGCAGCGTGCTAAAAAAGACGCCGACCGATCTTGCTACTGCGCGAGACAATGAGGCCATCACAGAGGCAAAAAAATAAGAAATAATCCAGCATGAGAAAAATATAATCAAAGAAAATAAGAAACTGAAGACTGATAGGGCTACCGTATGAAGCCAATATGAGTCTGCTTAGGCTAGGCTGGAGGCTGCAGAGAAAAAGATGGCCAACCAAACGGAACAGCTGGCAAAAAAGATAGCTGATCTCGAGGATCATTCCATTGCTTTCTGAATCTTACTCTTGTTACTCTCTTTCTTTTGGTCCATACGGGGTTTGATCAATTTGATTCAGTTTTTTTTTTTTTTTTTTAAACTTTGTAAAAAGAAACTTTTAGGAATGTGAAGTGGAATTTTGTCTCCTATGTCTCGCTATTTATATATGTTTAATTCTTCTGTTCCTTTAGATTTTTTTAATTTTCTAAGATTAACTTACTCAAGTTCGTCACTAAAACACATTACTTAGCCCAATCTTGCTCGACCTCTGGAACTGGCCAGTTCTATTTTTCTACTAAGCTCGGCCTCTGGAGCCAACTGAGCTATCAAATATAATTACTTCTGTTAATGAACAATTGTACCTTTTAAGATTTATCTACTCAGCTCAGCCTCTATGGATGCCCGAGTTAATATCGATAAATAAATATAAAAATTTTGCAAATGAACAATCTATAAACTCATTAAATTGACTGATCATTACAATTATTTAGATTTAAATTTATTAAGTTAGTAGACCATTAGACCTTATTTACCTTATCATTCAAGGTTATTAGTCTCAGATCGATCGGTTTGATCTGACTTGGCTCTGTCGATTTGTTAACTAATTACATAGACTGTGTGGATTTTGTATATCGATTCGTTGTATGTCGTTCGGTTGCATGTCGATTCGAATAGCTGTGTGTTGATTCGAATGGTTACGTGTTGATTTGATTGGTCGATTGGTTACGTGTCGAATTTTCTCTATTCGGCAGTTTTAGTAGAACAAGATCTTAACGCTGACCAATTCAGTGAACTCGGCCAGGTAAATTTGCCTTTTGGGCGTGGAGTCATTCTCAAGTTAGTCGAATAGTCGAGTATTCACAGTCAAATTTCCTTGTGATTGGATGATAAAAATGTACACAATTGAGTAAAATTTGAGTTCTACTCAAACAATGAATGTCATTAAGGATAAGTTTTAATTTATAATAACAAAATTGCAATTGAAAAGCTAAAATATCAAGCATAATATCTCTTGCGATATTTTGCATGCCAGGGGTGAGGCAGTTCTCTGCCCCCCACTGGTCTCGGTCAGTAAGTCCCTTTTTTGGTGTAGCCGAGCATTTCATACGGTCCTTCCCAATTGGGGCCTAGTTTGTCTTTCTGTGGATCACTTGTGGATTGGTTGACTCATTTTAGTACCAAGTCTCCAATAGCGAACTCTCTCAGCCGAGCCCTTGAGTTATGCTATTGACGTATTCTCTGTTGATAGGAGGCCATTCGAATCGCACCTTGTAGCCTCTTCTCCTCTAACAGATCAATCTCTTCATTCATTAATTCTTGGTTCTGGTCTGGATCGAAATTCAGTGATCGGTAACTAGAAAGTCCGATCTCCACTAGGATCACTACTTCAGCACCATAAGTTAGAGCAAAGGGTGTCTGTCCTGTTGGAGTTCGCTCTGTTGTTCTATATGCCTAGAGAATGTTCAAAAGCTTATCTGCCCAGAGCCCTTTGGTTTTCTCCAGTTTTGTCTTGATGATCTTGAGGAGTGATCTGTTGGTGACCTCAACTTGACCGTTAACTTGAGGGTGTTCGGGGGAAGAGTAATTATGACTGATCCCCAATTCTTCACATAACCCGTTAAACTGCTTCCCTTCAAACTGCTTTCCATTATCAGTGATGATTACCTTTGGGATACCAAACTGGCACACGATGTTCTGCCACAAGAATTTCTGCATATTTTGCTCTGTTATGGTTAGGAGGGCTTCTGCTTCTGCTTCTGTCTACTTCATGAAATAATCAATTGCAATCGTTGCGAACTTCATCCGTCCTTTCTACAGTGGAAGTGGCCTAATAATGTCGATACCCCACTGTGTGAATGGCCAAGGACTTTGAATGGGTGTCAACTTTTGAGTTAGTAACCTTAGGATGTTGGAGAACTTTAATCACTTATCATATCTTTTCACAAATTCCCGGGCATCCGTCTCTAGAGTATGCCAGTAATAACCTGCCCTCAAGACTTTACCAGCTAATGCATGACTTCCTAAATGATTATCACAGACTCCTTCATGAATTTCTCTAATAACATAGTTAGCTTATCGTTCATTCAAATAACATAACAATGGGGAGCTGTTGCCTCGTTTGTAAAGAACCACATCCATGATCAGGTATTTACTTGCTCTATACTGAATCCTCTATGCTTCATTTTTATCTTCTAGCACAACATTGTTCTCTAAATAAGTTTTGATTGGTTTGGCCCATTTGGTATCATCTTCTACTTGGTTAATCTTTGGGTCTAGATGCTCAGAGATTCCAATATCTTGATCGGCACATACAAACTTCCTTCCCCCCAACAAGGCAATTCTGGCTAATTGATCAACTTCCTTATTCTGGAGCCTTGGAATTCTCTGCAGCTGGAACTGGGAAAACTTTCTAGACAGACTTCTCACTCTTTCACAGTATTCAACAATGTGTTCCCCTCTGGCTTTATACTCTTATTGCATCTATTTTACAACCAGTTGAGAGTCACTATGCACCTTTATTTGATCTGCTCCTATTCTTTTGCCCATTCGGAGACTAGCTAGGAGAGCTTCATACTCAGCAACATTATTGGTGGCTGGGAACTTAAATTAAAGAACATGCTCGAATTACTAGTGGACGAGCCATCAACATTTAGAATCCACAGTTCATCAATCCCTTCATCTGGAATAGGGTCTTGTGGTGGAGTCGTGAATTCAGCGATAAAATCTGCCACAGCCTGCCCCTTTATTGCTACCCTCGGTCTGTACTATATGTCAAACTGACCTAACTCGATCGACCATTTCATCAACCGACCAGAAGTCTCAAGCATGTGTAAAAGATTCGACCTCCTCGGAAATTGCTTCATTTCTCTCTGGGTAGAAAATTCTTCTCTTCTGCTTTATTAGCCGAGCAGTAGGAAAAATATTGAGGTGATGAGCAAGCACACTCATACTTATTCCTTGCATGTCTTCGTGCGACCAAGCAAAAATATCCAGGTTATTCAACAAAAAATTCTTTATTTCAGTCTTCAAAGATTCAAGTGTCTCTGATCCTACCTTTATTGTCCATCCTTGATTCGGAGAGCCTACTTCAAGATCTTCATCTCTTCTTCTAGTTCCCCACGTCTCATTTCTTCTTTGTCCCGAACTTCCAACCCATCTACCACTAGGGCCTCTCTAGGAGTTTCCTCTTTCAAGGAAGACATGTAGCATTCTCAAGCTACTTTTTAGTCACCATTGACACATCCAACTCCATCTTCGGTCGAAAACTTGACCAAAAAATGGTAAGTGGATGTAATGGCTCGAAATAAGTTAAGAGCTGTTTTCTTTAAAATAACATTATAGGCCGATAAACAGTCTATAACTAGACAATTGACCATTTTCGTAATCTAGTGTAGCCCTTCTCCAAGCGTCACTGGTAGAGTGATCGAACCGAGAGGAACGACTCAATCTCCTGTAAATTTGACCAGGATGGAAGACATCAGTTTCAACTTATCCCGATCGAGCTTCATTTTCTCGAACGCCCCCAGTATAGAATATCGGCTAAACTCCCACTGTCGACTAAAATTCTCTAGGTCTTGAAGTTGGCGACGATGGCTGAAATAATAAGAGGGTCGTCAGAAGGATGACGTACCTAATTTACTTCTTTATCGGTAAATGTGATTAGCCGGGCTTCCCCGTTTATTTTCTTAGACAGTCAGTCAACCACAAGGATCTACCCTGGCTTGCTCAACTCCTAAGCATATTTCTTTTGAGCGGAGAAAGACTCTCTGCCTGAGGTAAAACTGTCAGATATCATCCTTATCTCGCCGATTGCCTGCTGGTTTAGCGTAGTAAGATTGGGGTTTTGTCTTTCAGGACTTCTTCTTCTCGGGCTATGTCGGTTGGCAGTCCTATGGTCATGGCTTCTGTTGTTATGACCAAGAAGAAACCAACTGAGCCTTCCCTGTCATATTAGTTCTTCCACTCATCTTTTAAGGTCAAAACATTCTTCTGTGTTGTGACTATGATCCAGATGATAGAAACAATACTTTCCCTGGGTTCGTGTCTCTGTCGGGGCCCTCATTGGTGCTGGCCGCCTAAAGTCAGGTCATGCTAGATTTCAAGCAGCACATCCGACAGACTTACATTCAGTGGAGTGAAGACCATCTGATTATCGAAACTCCAGTCACCAAATTTGCAATAATTAAATCTCTGATCGTCAAATCTTTGCGATCCCCTATCTAGCCGGTTGTCAAATCTTTTATACTTGGAGTCTTTGGTGTCACTAACATTATACTGGCCACCGTGTCTTTTTTTCTCGGGCTTGGAACTCGAGACTCTATGGCGTCTTCCACATTGATATACTTCTGAACTCGAAACATGAGCTTAGCCAGTTCAGAGGACGGCTTCTTCACAAAAGATGCTATGAACCTAAGTGATCATAGCCCGCTCATGAAGGCAATAAGGACCACCTTCTCATCAGCCTCATCAACTTCCAAAATTTCTTTATTGAATCTTCCTACATAATCCCTCAGAGGTTTATCCCTTTCATGTCAAATAGTGAAGAGATGAGTGGCGGGTCGCCTCTGTTTCTGCCCTCCAATGAAATGACTCACAAAGAGTTTGCTGAGCTCAGAGAAAGTAGCGATTCTACCCGACTTGATTTTAGAAAACCACGTACAGTAGCTTCTTTTAACGTCACCAAAAAAACTTGACACATAATCGCATCTGGATACGCATGGATGAGCATTAGTGTTTTATATGTTTCCAGCTGGTCCAATGGATCCTGTGATCTGTCAGATGAATTGAGCGTCAGCATTTTAAACTTCACCGGGAGAGGACAAGCCATTACAGCGGGTGTGAATAGAGAATTAGTGTTACCCAATAGATTTTCCATTATATTTGGTGCCTTCACTGCTGCCAAGACTCCTTCCATCTGAGCCTGCATAGCTCTGAATTGCTCATGCCACGGGTTGGCTTGGATACCCCTCATGCTATTAGCCTCAGCCCTTGACGCATTCCTATGGCTAATAGAGGGAACTACAGGTTCGATGGTTTTTTCCCTCCTCCTCGATTCTTCTGGGAAAATATTCTCTCCCATAATGCCAACCCCCAGTACTGGATGAGCTTTAGGAATTCCAACTCCAGCGCTAACAGGAGCAAAAGCATCTCCAGCTCCTGTAGGAGCCCCATTTCCTTTCATGTTTTGCTCAATAGTACCTCCATTGTTTGTTCCATTCACCGGCAGAGCCGCTGGAGATGGAACCGCCACAGCTTGGGCCATAGCATTCATCCACTGTAACATTGTTTGGTTCTGGGCCATCAGTGTTTGCATGACAGCCATCATTTCCTGCATCTACCTCTCTATGGCATTGATCTTCTCGTCATTCTGGTTCTCTATTTCTACAGTGGGCTAGGATTGAGGTTGAGTGTTAGTTCCGGATCTTGTTTGGACCATAAACTCCAGTGAAAAGAAAGTCGATTCCCACAAACGACGCCAACTGATGATATAGTGAATCTGGATAAGAACTGGATGATCCAAACTGAGTCCGGGTCTCCGAGAAATGTTATCTTGACACCGATGTGGTGCCTGCCAAAGAGCCTTTGATGATTAAGTTACCAAAAAAGCTAATAAAGTATTTTGGCAGAGTAATAGTAAGGCAAAGTAATGTGTGTGTACTTGGGCACCGGAGGTAGTTATATTTATAGATACATGTTGAGCCTGCATGGATAATGTTATATGTGAGTAGTACTGAATCATACTCATTACCTAATCAAGGTTTACCACGTGTATTCCCAAATCCCCATACTAATACCATTCGATTAGTTATCAAAACTATTAGTGGGCCATGTCACGCCCTGAGCCCGGGGACCCGAGGAGTGAGTGATAAGCATACATAACATGATTCTAAGGTCCTCGTATCAGAGTAAACACAACGGTCACGAAATGGACC
>JAVXUM010003131.1:0-10569 GCA_035590655.1 Pouteria glomerata | reverse complement strand
TTTATGTAAATTATTTTACTTATGTTTCATTAGTTATGTGGGTCCATTGCGTGGATGTTGCGTTGCTCTGATATATTGATCAGGTTGTGCATGGTTTGTATGGTTTTACACTCACTCCTCGGGTCCTCGGATTCGGGGCGTGACAAGGGGCTTCTTCTTCTGCTAAAGGAAAAGGAATTAAGAAGAAGAAGAGCAAGCCCAAAAAAGCAGCTAAGGTAGGGGTGGTGCATAATCAAATAAAAAAAAAAGAAACCAAAAGGAAAATGTTTCCACTATGGTCAAAAATGGCATTAGAAGAGGAACTGCCTAGCATACTTGACAAAATGTGCTCAAGTTAAAGCCAATGGGACAGTTGGAACCTTAGGCAATATTCTCGTCATTGAAACTTGTTTAGTGGTTGATTCTACTAATTCTTGGATAGTAGATTCTGGAGCCACTAATCATATTTGCAATTCTTTGCAGGGGCTCGAGGTAACCAGGGCACTAAGTGATGGAGAAGTCAGTCTTAGGTTTGGAACTGGTGCAACAGTTGCAGTCAGAACAGTGGGAATAGTTACTTTAGTTTTTGATACATTCAGGACTTTAATTTTAGAAAATTGTTTATTTGTACCTGAACTTAGACGTAATTCGATTTCGGTTAGTAGTTTGAATAATTGTGGTTTTTTAGTCATTTTTTTTATTCTACCATAGTAATCAAAAAGAATAAAACATTTATTTGTTCTGGTACAATGATTGACAATTTATATTGTTAGCATCCTAAATTAAACTCACTGCAAAACACAGAATTGAATAATAAAACAAATCACCACAAAAAGATTAAGCTTTCCCAAACTAATGAAACGTATTTGTGGCGTCTGCGTCTAGATCATATAAATTTAGATAGGATCTAAAGACTAGTTAAAAGTGGACCTTTGGGTTCACCGGTTGTTAAACCACTACTAGTGTGTGAATCCCATTTGGAAGGTAAAATGACCAAGAGACCCTTCAATGCCGAATGTAATAGAGCCACAGAACCGTTGGTGTTAGTACATACTGATGTATGTAGACCCATGGACATACAAGCAAGATGGGGTTTTGAATATTTCATCACATTTGTTGATGACTATTTAAAGTATGGTTAAGTGTATCTAATGCACCATAAGTCTGAGGCTTTTGAAAAATTCAGAGTGTTTCAGGTGAAAGTGGAAAAGCAATTAGGGAAACACATAAAGACATTTTGATCTGATCGAGGTAGGGAATACCTCTTTAATGAGTTTAGGGACTACTTACCAGATAATGGAATACTCTCTTAATTAGCTGCACCAGGGACTCTCCAGCAAAATGGCACTACAGAAAATGTGAAAATAGATGAGAAAAACTTTCCTTACTAAAAATCACACTTTTCTCACAAAAGACTATAAGTGAGGAAAAATATCCCTCGTAGATTTCCTAGCCTATCCTCCATCGCCTATAGTTTTTAGCGAGAAATTTTGATTTTCCTCGCCTATTATTACTTTTAGTGAGGAAATAAATTTCATTACTTATACTTACCTTTTAGTGAGGAACAAGAGATTTCTTCACTAAAATTTATTTTTAGTGAGAAAATAATTTTTGTCACCAATTCTAATTTTTAGCGAGAAAATCATATTTTTTTCACATATAGTAACTTTTAGTGAGAAAATTATATTCTTCACCTATAATAACTTTTGCCGAGAAAATTATATTTCCTCGCCTATAGTGACTTTTGACGAGAAAATTATATTCCTCACCTATAGTGACTTTTGACAAGAAAATTATATTTTCTCACCTATAATGACTTTTGGCAAGAAAATATATCTGTTACTTATAGTATGTAGATTATTAACAAATGGATTTTTGGCAATAAAAAAAATACATCTAGTAAGGATAAATTTCCCCACTAAAATACAAATTATCGTATTACGGTCATCAAAATCTAATAACAAACATTTGGACTATATATTTCCTGCCTCTACAAATGAAATTCTTCCTTTAAACACACAATATTAAAAAAACAATAAGGTATGAACTCAGAACCATATATTTCTATACAATTTTCTCACCATTATAATCATATGTGAGTTTTATTCCGCTCCTAGTTAACGACAACGAGAGGATGGCTGGAATCTCTAGAGAATTGGTATCCTCGTGCAGTCGTTCTAGAATATGTTTAACATTTCTGTTTGGTTGCCTTGGTGATTTTCCATCCCAAAATGACTTCAGTACTTCCTCAAAAGTAAGGGTTCTAAGTTCTTTAATGGATACAATGCTTGGTAGATTGCACAGCCTCTTTTTTGGTGTTGAGCATAATGGTTGATCTACCTATTCATGTATAAAGGTTGGTGGTTGATAAAGATATTGCTCATTTATGTATACAATAAGAATAATAAGAGAGAGAGGGGGGGAAGGATCACTGATAAGTTTCCCAACAAATAGAGATGATGTGTGTGTTCCCTCCCACTCTTAGCTACAACAACCAAATACATGATAATTAATAGTATGTCCTTGGTTGATGTAATATTTTTAGTTGAATATGAGAAATTGAATTTTGGGCATGATTTTAGAAAATTCTAAAGAGGTTTCACTTTTTTTTTTCTTATTGCTATTCCCAAGAGATATGGAAATATAAATAAACCAACAGCAGAGAGATTATATTCATCTAGAAGACATTTCCCTGCATTTTACCTAATTATACAAATGCCACATCAAAATTCTTACCATATATTCATCTCGAAGACATTTCTTAGTATTTTCTGTGATCTTCACAATCTTGTGGTAGTGTCTACTCTTTAGTTCCCTTAATTCCCCACAACAAAAAACAATCGTAGAGTTAAGATTTCCACAAGCATCGTGGTCAAGCTGTAACAAATCTGCAAGTGTATGTTTCAGTTACACAGATTGTGCTTTTACAACTACATAAAAATTCAATTTATATGCAGAACCAGATACTTACGATCAATAGAAGCAAGGAGATTCTTGCTTGCAACATCTACATCTTGAAGTATAAATGACACTGCAGAAGTAAGCTAAGCGCGAAGATCTTGATTGGCTTCCGTTCCTCCTCTACACAGGAAAAAAGATATTTAATTAGTGGGATACATAAATCCACCAATAATTAGTTTTTCTTTGGATTTAATTGCATCTTTAATCTAGGTAAGACAGATAAATCACAAGTTCAAGAAATGGAAAAGGCAGCAGCAATCTTAAAGATCATGGATTGACATTTATGTTAAAAAAAAAAAAACCTTCATAATAGCGAGGAAAATCATAAAATTTAGTAATTCATAACTCCCCTTTGAAATTATACTGTGCTCCTAACATGATACTTGACTCATTGTCTGTTTCAGAGTCGTGGGTGAACTTCTATGGAAATATAGGGAAGACCTTGCAATCTTTGGTATGGATTATTCCTTTATTTTTGAGAAGTACTATCTACTATCCTCTGAAAGTGTCATTCTTATGCTATTGTCATAACCATGTTTTATACCTGACTAATGTGGTTTCTTAACAATGCTAGCCCTTATAAGATTGGGAGGGTGGGGGTTAAGGGGAATCTATCTTTTTAGTTATCGGGGAATCTGAAATCTTAATGCCATATTATAAGCCAAAAAAAAAAAAGGGTTGGATTTAGCTCTTACTGGTTACCCAAAAATCCAAGGAAAATATAAGAAGGCTAACTTTAAAACTTACCTCATTTTACTTTTGCATCCAAAAGCTTTATTTAAGCCATACGATTATATGATAAGCTTGTTTTGTTTTATCAGGTCTAAGAAAAGAAATATTAATGTAAATTTATTTTTTCATTTACTGGCCTTACCTTGATAGCCAAAACATAAGATAAGATGGATCATGGATTCATAAAAAAAGACAATGCACAAGATTTTTGTATTATGGGGTTGACAGAGTTAAGTGTAGGCGGTTTTTTTTTTTTTTCCTGCAAGTGAAGAGCCTAAATGGCTACTAGACAGAAGGTCATGGATTCATAAAAAGAAAATGAAGAGGATGATACAGAAAAGAAAAAGCTTAATAAAAGGAACATAAACAAAAATAAGAATAAATTGCTTGTGATGTTAAATTTTCTATATATGGATGCATTAACCATTGTAATAACCATTTGTATCCACTCATACTGTTAATGTTCTTCCTTTTATTTTCCTGCATAACAAGCTGATGGAGGGAAATCTATTTGCGAGATTCTTATACTGAATTGGTTTTTTCCAAGAATAAACATTTGCAGGTGTCTATATCCTTTGACCTACTTTTTATTTTGCAACATTATGTGCTTTATTCTGCCAAGAAAAGGCCAACCCTTCTAATCTTGATACAGTAAGCTAAAAGCTATTTCTTGAATCTTATGATGGCCTACATTCAGAATATGTCTATGAGGCTATCCATTCATTTACTTCTGAATATTTTATCTTATATAAACTTCATAGCTACCGTGTAAAAATTAGCTCAGCTTCGTGTAGCTTCTTTGCTCTGTTACATAATCTTTTCACTATTGTATATAGAAGGTACCCAACAATAAGAAGATCAAATTAGCTACGAAGTTCTCTCACTCAATCTAAGGTTGCAAATGGCTTAAATTTTATGTAAATGCTAGCTTGAAGGTATTTTGAACAGAAGAGCTGTTATGAGGTTTGTAGAGTAGAGCCTGATCTGATCGTATTTTGCTGTAAGAGGAGGCTCAGGAGCTACCCAACAATCTATTATGAGGATGGCTGAATTACGTTCTCATATTTTTTATTATGTGTTATGTATTGAATTTCTATTTGTATCTATTCTTCTTAGTAGCTAACAATACCAGAATCGAAATTCAACATGTTGAGAATTAGGTAAAATAATTAAAAGAAATACGGAGTACCTATGTGCTCATTCTGCGCAGTAACCAAGCATTCTCACTAAATTCTTGTGTTTTACTCGCCCAATTGCTTCAACTTCGACTTCAAATTCCTTATCAGCTTTTCCCCTGTAGCATTGCCCTCATAATAACTCCAAATCGTAGATTGGAAGCAGTTCAATCCAATACCAAATTGCATTAAATGACAGTTCAATCCAATACCATCTCCGATTCACCAGTCAGATTCTTTACCGGATTCCCTTTATTCTTCCGCCCCTGTCGCTACCCAATCGAAATCATCCGCTTTCGCCCCACGCTTAAGATCCTAATCAACCTCCTCATCGTCATCTTCCTCGTCGATTAACAATGTGAACTACCTCCGTTTCATCGCAATCGGAGTTGGAGGTGGCGACGGGCTTGAACTCTTATTTTTAGAGGAATCGCCAGCTGAAACTCTGGTCTGATTAATGGCGGGGCTTCGATTTCGCTTCTTGAGGAGCTTCTCACGCTTGGCTTGGAACTTCTTGATATTTCCTTCGATGCAACCTTGGAGGTAGAGGTGCTTGAAGCTAAGCCCACCCATGGACCAGTGAGCTTCCTGGGCCTACAACATTAGCAGATTGAGGATCGACAATAGCAGGTCGATGCGCTTGTCGTTGAGCTTGACATCATTTTAGATTCGCGGCCTCAGTAGGCTGCTTCCGTAGAACTTCCCTGGACTTACCACTTTTGTTGAAGAAATCAATATATGCAGATATATAAATATCTATACTCTCCCCCTGTGAAGCGAATGAATGCTAGTATACGTTGAATTGTATGTATATGTGCATATATATACATAGGTTTCTTCACTAATGTGATTTAGGCAGGAATTTTGGTGCCAAAAAGAACAACTCTACGTAAATTAATTTGGCATTTTCTAGTGCTGTGTTTGGATCTAAGAGTGTGCATAGAGTCAAAACCCGCGTCTATATTTTAAACTTGCACCTATATTTTAAAATAATTCATTGACTATTAGCGACAAAACTATTATTTCTTCATCTATAGTCAAACAAATTTACTTTCCAATTAGTAATGAAATCAATATTTCTTTGCCTAAACTATATTATTAGCGAGGAAGTCAAAATTCTTCGCCTATAATACTCTCGAAATATTTTAAAAAAATTCATTAACTATTTGCGATGAAACTATTATTTCCTTGCCTATACCAAATTTTTAGTGATGATATATTATTTCCTAGCATATAGTCAAAAAGTTACATAACTATTAGTAAGGAAATCAATATTTCCTTGCCTAAACTACACTATTCGCAAGGAAGTCAAAATTTCCTCGCCTATGGTACTCTCCAAAACAAAAAATTCATTGACTATTAGAAAGGAAACTATTATTTCCTTGTCTATACCCTACTTTTTTGGGAGGAAATATTTTTTTCCTGGCTTATAGTTAAAAAAAAAAAAGTATTTAACTATTCGTGAGGAAATCATATTTCCTTGCGTAAACTATACTATTAGCAAAGAAATTTAAATTTTGGCGCCATATTTTTGACGTTATAGTGAGGAAATCTCAAAATGCTCATGAAATACAACTATTCGCGAGGGAATATTTTCTTGTAAAAACTATTACAACTATTTGTGAGAAAATGCTGATTTCTTTGCCTAAAAGCCACTATTGGCGAAGAAATAAGTTTTCTCGCAAAAACTTTCCTTGCCTATACTCCATTTTCTTGTAGTGTGGTATAGCAAAAAGGAAAAATAAAACCCTACTAGAGATGGTGAGGTCAATGATGAGTTATTCAACACTGCCCCTCTCGTTTTAGGATCATGCCTTAGAAACAGCCATGTACTTTCTAAACTTGGTTCCATTTAAGTTGGTTCCTAGTACACCCTTACAATTGTGGAATGGAAATAAACCCAGTTTACGGCATATACACATTTGGGGTTGTCCAGCACATGTGCTGAAGGAAAAGGCAAATAAATTGGAACCTAAGTCTGAAGTTATGTCTGTTTATAGGATACCCTAAAGGCACGAGAGGAGGTCTCTTTTATAGTCCTGAGGAAAAGAAAGTATTTGTTAGCACAAATGCTACTTTTCTTGAGGAAGACTATATGAAAAACTTCAAACCTAAAAGTAAGATAGTCCTTGAAGAATTATGTGCAAATGATAGTACTATTCCTAATCAGATAAATGAGTCTATTCCTAATCCAGAGTCCGTAAGTCAACCTGAGCCAATTGCAAAGCAACAGTCACCAGTGTTTCGTCATAGTGGGAGAACAATTAGACGTCCATCTAGATATATGTTAATTGGAGAGTGTTATTAGGTAGTCTTTGATAAACATGAACTAGATCCCACTAGTTATGATGAAGCAATGACTGATGTGGATGTTGAAAGTTGGCACAAAGCTATGAAATTAAAAATGAATTCAATGTACTCAACACAAAGTCTGGGAACTTGTAGATAAACCTAAAAGAATTAAACCCACTGAGTGTAAGTGGGTCTACAGGAGAAAGAAATGGGTGGATGGGAAGTTAGAAACCTTCAAAGCTAGGCTTGTTGCGAAAGGCTATACTAAAAAAGAAGGTATCGATTATGAGGAAACCTTTTCACCGGTAGCCATGCTTAAGTCTGTCAAGATTTTCTTATCCATTGCAGCCAATCTAGACTATGAGATTTGGCAAATGGATGTCAAGACAGCCTTTCTGAATGGTGATCTTGATGAAAGTGTAACACCTAGTATTTCTAATTTGGTTAACTTTGTATTATTTTGAGTAAATAAAATATTTAAATAGAGCGTACATTGATTATTATATTTTTTCTGGGTTGAGTTTAGCTCAAATTGGTATTAGGTTGGATAAAGTAGGCCAAGGGCCTAGCTATCTTTTCTTTTCTTTTTCATTTTTCGGTTGGTTCAACTGACCAGCAGAGAGGAAAGAGAAAAGAGAGAAGAGAGAGAAAAGAGAGAGGAGAGATAGAGATTCAAGGCCGAAGATTGGTCGATCTAGGAAGATCTCGACGTGGTGATCGTCGAGGTGTAACCCGTTTTAAGAGATTTGAAGCGAGGTGGGGAGGAATCGAAGTTTGAAGTTCAGAGTTCAACTCAGTTTTCCTTGTTTTTCTCTATTTTTCTTCAGATTTGAGGTATGTGGGACTTAGATTTGAGTTCTAGACATCATAGGAATTATTTTGGTATATTTATATGCATGTTTTGGTAAAATATAAGTGAAGATGTATATATATGTATATATATGTAACTGTGTGTATATATATGCATATAAGTTGATGGATTTTGTATGTTTTAGAGTAAGTTCTGAAATTGAAGTTATAAAAATGTGATATGAAAGTAGTTAAACATTTTTATTTGAGTTTTGAGTTGGATCGAAGTTTGGATTGGAAAAATTTGAGAGTTGGTTGAAGTTGAAATAAACCCAAATAGGTTCAGGCTTCAGGCGTCCGAACGGTCTCGTCTAGCATCCGAACGATTGGGCATCCAGACGAGCCTGGGCAGGCATTCGGATGGCCGAAAACTGTTTTGTGCTATTTCGCTTCTCTTGATCCCTTGATGCATGTAGTGACTCCTTGGGTATAATTGTATGTGTTTTCTAAATACAAAATGGGTTTCAAATCATGAATGAGATGGATATGAATGTAATTTTATGTTGAGTTGATAGTTGATTTCGTGATTGAGCGTATTATGTGCATTGGGATTTGGGGTGATTTCATTTAGTGAAAGTGATGTGCATGGATTGGCCGAGGGTGCCATGGATTTGTGTGACATGCCGAGGCACATATGATGTATATTGAATATGGTTGTGATTATAGAACACTGGATGATTCCCAGTCATTGTAAATATGGCTAGAGCTTAGTTATGCAGAGTTAGGATATTAATAGGGGTCATGGACTTTATGATTTCTCCGAACTGCAGCCGGATACCTGCTTGAGGTAAGCAGATGCCTGCCTAAGATAGGATGCCTGACTAGAGGTGTAACTCGGCTCTCTAGTGGAAGGGCTAGGGGGTGTAACTCGGTGCCTCTGAGTCTTACACCTGTGGGGGTGTAACTCGGTTCTCCACATGGATATGAGACATATATTTATACGTTTGCCGTGAGTGCTGAAAATCGTGTGTTTGGTGACCGCGCGTGACTTAGCCAAAAGCCTTGCTAAGTGTCACCCGTCCCAGAATAAGGTTGGGGGTAGATGGAGGATGTAGGATGTATTGGTTATTGCATTCCATCATACCTATTGCATGAGATTGCAAGAGACTGCATGGATTACATATTGAGATATTGATATGAATATTTAGAATAATGCAAATGTTTGATTCCTTGATAATGAAAGAGATGAAAAAACTAGATAACAAACTAGGAACTACAGAGACCTGATTCCTGAAGTAGGATACGGGGGCAGCTTAGGTGTGAGTAGCCTAAGTCCAGTCTATACAGTGAATGAGGATAATTGTGTTTATTCCTTTGAATAGGAATATGTTATTTGTGTTGTGATTGTGTGGCCAAGAGTGAAGGTCCGTGATTGATGTTTGTTCCGATTACATAAATTTTGGATAATATTACCGATGTGTGACTATATAAATGTTTATGATGTTGTGGTACTTCTTTAATATGGGAATGAGGGACGATGTCAGATGCTTTGATTGAGATTATTATATTAAGACTTGACCTTGGTACATATTTTATTTAATGTTTTATTAGTTCTACATTCCCATGCCGTCTGTCCCGGGCAAATTAAGTTAGGGGCATGACAGAAAGCATCTATATGATGCAACTAGATGGTTTTGTAGCCTAAGGCCAAGATCAAAAGGTTTGTAAATTGCAAAAGTCTATTTATAGGCTTATACAAGCTTCTAGATTATGGAACATCAGATTTGATCAGGAAATTAAATCTTTTGGTTTTGAGCAAAATCCTGATGAACCTTGTGTCTATAAGAGAATAGACGGTCGGTTGATAGTTTTTCTGGTCCTATTTGTTGATGATATCTTACTCATTGGGAATGATGTGGGAATATTATCGACAATTAAGGTTTGGCTTTTAAGCAAATTTGATATAAAAGACTTGGGAGAAGCCAGTTATATCCTTAGGATCAAGCTTATGCGAGATCATAAGAATAAGATATTAGGTTTATCCCAAGCTACTTATATAGATAAAATACTGGTCAAGTACTCAATACAAGACTCTAAGAAGGGATTACTTCCCTTCAGGTATGGGGTGGGTCTATCTCATGATTAGTCTCCTAAGACTCCTCAAGAGATAGAGAGCATGAAACGGATTCCTTATGCCTTAGCAGTGGGAAGTCTCATGTATGCTATGCTATGTACTAGACCAGGTATTTGTTGTGCAATAGGGATGGTCAGTAAATATCAGTCAAATCCAGGACCAGAGCATTAGGTTGCAGTAACGCATATACTTAAGTATCTTCGGAGAACAAGAGATTATATGCTTGTATATTCTAGTGAAGATCTTATACCCATTGGGTATATAGATTCTGACTTTCAAGCAGGTAGAAATACTAGAAGATCTACTTTAGGCTATAAGTTCACCTTAGGTGGTGGAGCTGTAAGTTGGAAGAGCGTAAAGCAGACTTGTATCGCAGATTCTACCATGGAAGTCGAGTATGTAGCTACTTCAGAAGCAGCGAAAGAGGATATATGGCTCCGTAAGTTCCTTATGGAACTAAGTGTGGTTCCCAGTGTTAGTATGCCCATTGTTCTTTACTGTGACAAT
>JAVXUM010003123.1:0-10570 GCA_035590655.1 Pouteria glomerata | reverse complement strand
CCAAGCCTTTATCATCTGCTCAGTTTGTCTACTTACAATCCAAACTCATGGTTTCTCCCAAATCCCATTCGTTTGAGGGGGGATATTAGTGATTAGAGATTAGTTAGTTAGTTGAGTTTGTTATGGTAGGTAATAATTGATTGACACATGTTTGGGGTTGTTACAAGTTGGTTGTAGACTGTTGAAGGAGAGGTGTATATAAATGTAAAAACAGAGCTATATGAATGAATGAATCAGTACCTATTTTTCTCTCTCTCTCTCTAAACTTCATCATGTTTAAAATACATCTTTGAATTCAAGACTTGAATTGAATTAATTTAAGATAGATACCATATTTATTTATGTTAATAGTAAATAAAAAATGTAATAAATGTGATATATGAGGATAAATATGTCCATTTACTTTAATGGTTTAAGAAAGTAATGAATTTTCATCAAATTTTATTATTCTAACTTGGATCTCACATAATATAGAGATGAAATAGAATTTAATTCATAAAGTTTTATTTTAATTTCTTTTTTTTT
This sequence comes from Pouteria glomerata, assembly GCA_035590655.1. Taxonomy (NCBI): domain Eukaryota; kingdom Viridiplantae; phylum Streptophyta; class Magnoliopsida; order Ericales; family Sapotaceae; genus Pouteria; species Pouteria glomerata. The sequence continues at coordinate 10,045 of JAVXUM010003123.1, read as the reverse complement.
TTTTTGGTAATAAAAAACCCGCAGCCACTACCCTTCAAGTGTGCACTGGGTAAACCCCGAGGAAGCTTAAGCGTCAGGACCCCACCACCAGCGGCCCCCACTTGAAACCTGGGCGTCCAAGCGGCAAATCAAACTCATGACCTGGGTATATCACTCAAGCCCTAAGCTCGATCCCCATTCCAGTGAACTACCTAACGGTGGGTTTAAAAGTCAAGCACTTTATCTATTATGCCATGGGTATTTTTTTTTTAATTTCAAACATAAGTGTTAGTGAGAATTTTTATCAAATTAATATAAATTTCATCAAATTTACCATTTCAAGCGAACTGTTAAAAATACTCATTGATGTGAACTTGCAAAGCGTTGGATACAAGATTTTTAGGCTTATGTTTTTTTTTTCTTGCTACTTGTAGGATTGACCAAAGATTTCTTTAAGGGCTTGTTGTCAACAGTGGAATGGGTAATAATTTTTTGGAATCAGTACAATGCTTAATGTGAACAGATAATGAAAATAATAGTGTGCATGCTTTACTTCATGAACATTATTTCCTTTCTAAATTTTTATTTATTTTTAATTTTTCTATATTATAAATTGTTTGTTTCCATCTTTATGGTTGTTTATTAGACTTATATTACATTTATGCTCTTAAAAGTATGATTTGTAATAATAAATTTTATTCATTTAAAGATACATTATTGTCCTTTATTTGTAAAATATGTGATTTAAGTATTGGGTACAAGTAAAAAATACATAATTCACAAGTTGTTATAAATAGAAGTAAATTCACAATTCTTAACAAAATGAACATTGTATTATATTAATAATGTAACTTTTTCACTTTTCAATTGAATGATTTATCTTGATCATTGAATTAGAGATTTTGAATAGAAAAATTAAGTAGAGACTTTGAGTAGAAAAATTAATTAATATATGTATATTATATGTTGAATATATTATTGTGGATTATGATCTAATTTAATAAATGTCATCAATTATAATCCTGAGTTTGTAGTGGACCAACATTTCTTTAATTAAATCAGTTTGAGATATCATTGAATGAGACTTGTATAAATCGTTAAAATTTCAATAGTTTAGAGTTTTAATTTCATGAGCTGTGAGAACATATACTTACAAAATATAATCCAGTTTTATACTCACATAAGTTATTTATTATACTTGAACATTAAATATGTGGTCGTAATTTATTTAATAAATTATTTATTGAATAATATTTATTTGTAAATTGTTTTTCAAATATGGAAACATTGAGAATATTCAAAGTTTGGATAAACAGTGACTTAGGAATAAATATATAATTTAAGAGACATGACATTTTATTCAAGCTCAACTTAATTGCGAGCATATAATAAATAATTAATTAAATGGATATCATTGGTCTAAGATTAAATTTATTTTATTAAAAATTATTTTAATTAAATAAATTTTAACATAAATAACTAGTGTTTAGCTTAAAACTTTTAATGGAATAACCTAAAGTTAACCTAAAAGATTGATTAGATGTTATGAGATGTCATGACTCAAATCTTTTGAATTAGAGTTAGGAGTCTATGAATTTTCAATCCTTAAATTAGTTCAATTATTTTTTGATAGGTAAGGTCTAGTTGGCTTAGATAATATGCTTATGTTAAGTGCATAAGAAATAAATTGAAATATTTTTTCTGATATAGAATTATGATTTTTGAGAAAATTTATCTGATAGAGTGATTGACACAATATTTTTGAATCCCCTGATATAACTCAAGGACTTGTACTTGACCAAACACTTCAGCTAAAGAGGGAGATATTTTTGCAGATAGCTTAGAAGACTGATGTGCTGATCAAAATTATTTCGTTGAGCATCTGTCTTCAAGCTTAAAGTTAAGATATTTTCCTCTTTGCTATGCTATGAAAACCAATGCTATTTGGAGGCAATCATGTTCTTCATCATGCTGGATTGAGGGTATAACTGGTGCAATATGTACTAGATTTTGTTAATTGTTAAATTTGGGTCATTAAATGTTTTTTGGAAGAAATCCAATGGCTTTCATTTAAATTCATTTTTTTTTTTTTTTTACTCTCTTTCATTGATCTCATCTCTTTTACACTTGATTTTGTTAACATTTAAAATTAATTTTTGAAATTATGATTTTTTTATTAATATAAATTTGATTTTTTTTAAAAAATAAAAATAATAAAAATAAAATAAAATTTATTTGTATGCGATTCATTTGATTGGAAATAGATTTATTATACCTTTTCTTTATTTTTAGTTACTAGTATACTAATTTTTTATTATTTTTATTTTTTCAAAAAAATTTAAATTTATATTAATAAAAAAAGTCTTAATTTTTAAAAATAATTTTAAGTATTAACAAAATCTAATATGAGAGAGAGGGGATCAATGAAAGAGAGTGAAAAATTAAATTTGAACGAGTGTCATCTAATTTTTTTCAAGAAAATCTAGTGGTCCAAATTTTACAATTGATAATAATTCAATACACAGTGCAGGACTCATTTATATCCTCAATCCTTAATGGGCACCTCAATTCCCTATATACTAATTTGGGAAACTAGGGGGACATTTGGTTTGATTTTTTATTTTTTATTTTCTGTTTTCTATTTTATGTGTTTTATGTTCTAAAATTTTCAAAACATAAAAACAAAAAATGTTCGGCAGAAGGATGAAAGCACTCACAGAAACCAAGTTTTTCATCATCTGGTTATCCAGTTCTTCAAACCTCCTCCTCCTCATATTTTGTAAGTCGCGAGGGGGGAGGATCGCCTCCAGGAACTCCTTTGGATGGCTCAGTGCGGAGTCCTGAATTGTGAAAGGTCGGCCGCTAGGAGCTTCCGTATTCCTGATTTGGATTTGAGGGAGAAACGCGAGGGCATCTTGCCTATTCAGCGTTGCTGAAGAGCTAGTGTCAAAAGATCCCGGATCCGTGCAGGGTAAGACGGACTCCAAGTCCACTATTCGTGGGTTATCATCCAGAGATGGGTGAGGACCTGTGGGAAAGGCAGCTTTGCTCTGACCTAGCTTTTGCTTCTTCGGTGCCGGAAGATCTTTATGTTCGGCAGAAATATTGGCACCCTTCGGAAAAGTCTCCAATACTTTTACTACCGGAGACCTCTTCTTTTGAACCAAAGGGGCCTCCCCCTTCTTCGGTTCCTCGACCTTTTTGGTCACTTCAGCTTTCCTCTTCTTGGCCTTCTCCTCGGCCAACTTTTTGATATCGATTTTTGGGGCCATCTCTCCTACTCCGCTTGGCTCAGCAACAGTCACTATACTTGTTTGGAGAGCTAGGGGTTGTGTGGCTTCTACCTGCTCTACCGGTAGTGCTCGAAAAGGGGCTGGATTCCAGGCTAGATGATGCGTCGGATAGTGATCCCACTTCTCGTCCCGGCTCCAGTTATGCCATTTGTGGAGGAGATCACTAGCAGTGGAGGAAGACAAGGTCGGTGGGGGAGAGACGAATGATTTGTACCTCAGCACGAAGTCAAACAGAATCGGCGTAGACCTTGCAAAAGGGTACGTGTCTGGACCGCCCAAAAATTCGAGCACTGTCTCTATGAGTTTGAGGTCGGCAAACCTCCCACTTGCCTAGACTTTCTTATTATGTTCTTTTGCGTAAAAAAAAAAAAAAAACACATAAGTCAACAGGCCAAAAGCAGAAACAAAAATGGATACAGCATGATATGAAATGGTGAGACTCAGGGACCTGGGCCAAACGAGCTAGCAATGATGGGAGGAAAGGAATCTTCTTCAGGACCATGCATCCAGTGTCCTGTAACAACACAGAGGTCTTATTTGAACTCCTTGATGTTGTCCGGAAGCATATGCACTAAAGCCCTATTAGGTCAGGACTTCAAATACCATTTGTTTTCGTCCTTTTTGACCCTTTGAACGCTGTAACAGTACAACAAATCCCATTCAGAAAGTTCGAACCCATACCTACGATTAATCTGCTCTACTCTGTTTACTATCCGGTAAAAGTTATGGGTAACGCTTTTGGGCGAAAGGCCGGTTTTGTCAAAAATGAGACGAAGGAATCTAGATACGGGAAACCTAAGTCCCCCATCTGTTATGGCGATAAGAGGGAAAACACCTAACTCATATTCAAGCTCCCCGGCTAGCCTAATCCCCACGTTGTCAGGGATGTTGAACCTCTTCCTAAAACCCTCGAATCCGTCTTTCTTTATTTCGTCCGTGAGTTTACCCATTGCAGCAGAAAAAAACGTTGAAACGAAAGATGGAAGTGAGAAAAAAGGAACTCACAGAGCAAGAGATCAGGAAGGAGGTCGAAATCGCTACGTGCACAAAGATAGAGGAATGCTATTTGCCTTCAAAATTCCAGAAAGAAGAAAAAAAAGAACATTTCCGCATAAAATTTAAATTTTGTGGGAGGCGGAAAGATATCGAAGCATCAAAGGTCACATTTAATGCCCATAATTCGAAAAAATGGGGGGCGCGGTGGCTGCAGCCGGCTTTAAGGGTTTCGGGGGGCGTGCAAATTATTCTCACGCGCCGCGGGGAATGGATTTAAGTGACGCTTCCAATCAGAAGATTACACTTCAAACGTTGGAGATAGAGGGAGACAAAGAGGGTTACAATTGACGGTGAGAGTCGGATCCTTCTATTTATTACTCTGCTCGGGCAAAATTTACCCGAGTAGAGTGGGGGCATGTTATTATGCCAAAAATCGCAAGTGACACGGGTCAACGTTTCGCCGAGCACGAAAGAAGCTCGGCGTGGCTTACCCCGATCACAGCAATTGGATCCCAGAGCGCTAAGCAATCGGAGCATGATCTACCCAGCTAATTCTCGTCCTTCTTGCTTGATTACAGCTAAACGATTTCGTTTGGTACACTTATCATCACTAGGTTACTGAGTTGATGTGACCATTGTGTTTACCTAAAGTCCAAATATTCAACTAAAACCGTCTTGAGCCATACCTGCATTAAATGCTATGTGATGGGCATTTAATGCCAGACATTTTGTCACGCAAGTAGAACTGTCAAAAGAAGAAAGGGAAGATCTCCTCGGAAAAGAGATACTAATATTATATTCATTCGTGCCTTACTATAAATAAAACACTTCGCCATAAATTGAGGTATGCTTTTCTAATCTACTAAGCTCTCAATTCAATTCTATATAATTCCTAAACTGTTAGTTGATTTTACCATCGGAGGAGTTTTGGTCGGGGACCCTCCTCGGCCATTCCTTCTAATCCTTTTCATTTGCAGATCTATTACCTTTGAGCTAAGTGGACGGAGAAAGCATATTCGACAGCCCATTTCGTTGTCGAACATTTGGCGCTATCTGTGGGAATCGAAGTCTTCGGTTCCAAATACTGCATTGCTGTTTTCTCGTTCCATTTTCTTTGTTCGATTCAACCTCAAACATGGTCACCAAAGGAAGTTCAGCCTCAGCGCAATCTCCCCTAATTAGGGGAGAGACCACGCCTGTTAGGCCAAAGACGGGCAACATTTTTATACGAACTCCTGCCATGGGGCCAAGTAGGAGGCCTAGAACGGAGGACCCAGAAGCAACCCAACGAAGGAGAGAGCTTCAGGCAATGGCAGAAGCAAAGCAGATGGAATTAGAAGAGATTCTCTTGAAGCGGAGTTAAGAAAATGGGAAAACAACTGCTGAAGGGCAGTATGATGGGGAAGATGAATCGGATCCCACTACGACCCGTTGCATGATGATATGTACGAGGCTTGTGAAACTGATGGATTTGAGTCGGTTGAAGTCCGGGACCCAAGGAGGTTTGAGGGGAGGATGGAGGCTCCCATCAGAGAGGGAGTCTTCAGGAACCACCCCGCCATGCATGCACGTCCAGAGATCCCCGCGAGGCAGAGGAGGAGTCCTCATGAACCCCCCGCGCAACGGGGGGCATTTGAACGAGACAGACAACAGTGGGGGCAGCAAAGAGATCAAGACAGCCCCTTTGTGCATGATCAGATTCGAAGGAGAGAAGGGGTAATCCACGGCACCGAAACAATGGAAGTTCCTCGTTATGGATGGGAACCAGTGGAGTGCAGCACGAGGATGATGGCAAGACAAGCTTTGAATAGAATCTCCGCCTCGCCCTTCACAGAAGATATATGCGAGGCGATGCCCCCCGAGAAGTTTATGACACCAAGGTTCAACCTTTACGATAGAAAGGCGGACCCTTTAGCTCACTACCGCCATTATATACAAGCCATGACCCTCTGGCGTTGGGATGATAGGCTTATGTACCGTGTGTTCCCTTCCAGCCTGGGAGATACAGCTCTCCAATGGTTCCATAAACTACCCCCGAGATGTATAAGTTGTTGGGGGCAGCTAGCAGAGGGGTTTGTTACTCGGTTTTTGGCAAACGCTAAACAACCAAAAACGGCCAACGTACTCCTTATAATGAAGAGGAAGGGTAACGAGAGCCTAAGAGATAATTCAAGGAGGTATATGGAGCCCTACAACGAAGTCGAAGGTTGTACCGAGCAACTGACTATAACCTCCTTTAAGCTTGGTCTCAAAAGAGAGGACAAACTCTGGTTATCTTTAACCATGAAGCCAGCCGTCGATATGTCCGACCTGATGTGCCGAATCGAGAAGTATGCCAAAGTAGAAGATGAGACGAGGCCACCAAACCAGAGGGAGCAAAAACTGCCCGACCAAATGAGGAATAAGCTAAAGGGGAAAGAAGCGGACGTCGAAAGAAAGTCTATTTTTGCAGCCATAAACACGGTGTTTAAGGAGCCTATTTTCAAAATCCTTCCCCAGATCAAGGATAAGCCCTATTTCCGATGGCCGAAGAAATTGCCGAATTATCTTGGGAAAGAGACACATAGAGATTACTGTTCCTACCATAGAGATCGGGGACACAGAACTGGGCAGTGCAGGTCTCTGCGGTTTTACCTAGAAGATCTTGTGAAAGAAGGGCACCTAAAAGAGTTTATTGATGAAGCACAAACTAAGACCGCCGATGATCATCCCCGTGCTCTGCGAGACAATGTGAGAAGGAAGGGCGATGATGACGACGATGCTGACGAAGGGCATCCCCCTCGAGCAAGGCCACAGTCGAATGCTCAACGGCCTGCGATTATCCACGTTATTCATATGGAAAGCCGCACAAAGAGCGCCAGTGGTTATTCTAGCTCTGGTCGGCAGCAGGCTGTTTTAGATAACGAAGTCATGGAGACGACAACCCTTCAGAGCAAGAGGCAAAAGCATGATCAGGTTAGGACTATATCCTTTCACGAAGAGGATAGACTAAGAGTCAAGCACCCACATAACGATGCCCTTGTGATCACACTGGGAATGTACGAATCCGAGGTAAGGAGGATACTGGTGGATGCCGGGAGCTCGGCGGAAGTTATGTTTTACAATTTGTTTAAAAGGCTGGGATTGACGGAAGAAGACCTTGAACCCCTTGATTGCCCTTTGATTGGGTTCAACACCGCTCCGGTCTGGCCACTCGGCAAGGTAACTATTCCGCTCAGAGCAGGACCTGCTGAATGTGATGTGGAATTTATTGTAGTGGATGTTCCCTCGTTCTACAATGCCATCGTAGGACGTTCATGGATCCACTTGTTAAAGGCTGTTCCATCTACTTACCATCAAGTCAACAAGTTCCCATTTGGAGACGAAGTTGTGGAAATAAGAGGTGATCAGAATACATCCAGAAAATGCTTCACCGCGGCACTCCAATCTAAGCCATTACCCGAGCAAGTCCAACTGGCTGAGCTTTCCCCAGATACCCCTAAGATGGATGATGTCGGGGGTGATCCCGAGCAAAAAGCCGTAGAGGGATTGGAGAAAATCTACATTGGGAATCCAGAAGACGAAAAGTACTTCCTGATCGGCTCCAACCTATCTGCAGAGGAGAAGAAGGAGTTGTCTGACCTGCTATTGAGGAATGTTTCTAATTTTGCTTGGAACCCACAGGAGATGCCAGGTATTCACCCTGATGTCATGTGTCAAAAGTTAGGCGTGAAACCTGGTATCAAGCTTATAGTGCAGAAACCAAGAACGTCGGCGTTGCAGCATACGGAGGCCGTGATAGAAGAGGTGGGCAGACTGCTGGAAGCCGAGGCCATTAGAGAGGTCTCCTACCCGGAGTGGCTGGCAAACACAATGGTGGTTAAAAAGAAGAATGGTAAGTGGCGGGTTTGCGTTGATTACACTGACCTCAACAAGGCGTGCCCTAAGGATTCCTTTCCACTGCCCAAAATCGACCAGCTCGTAGATTCCACCGCCGGACGTGCGAGAATGTCATTCCTCGATGCTTACCGAGGGTACCATCAAATACTTATGTACGGCCCCGACGAAGAGAAAACCTCATTTATCACTCCCAAGGGTATCTATTGTTATAAAGTGATGCCCTTTGATCTGAAAAACGAGGGGGCTACGTATCAGATGTTGGTGACAAAAATTTTCCAAGAGGACCTCGGCCAGCGGATGGAAGTTTACGTAGATGACATTGTGGTTAAAACGAAGGAGCCGAATGGCCATTTAGATGATCTGCAACATGTGTTTTCAACGTTGGGCCGGTTTGGGTTGAAACTTAATGCTGCGAAGTGTGCATTTAGTGTCAGCTCTGGAAAATTTTTGGGTCACCTAGTTACAAGGAGAGGGATTGAAGGAGACCCTGTCCAGATCAAAGCAATTCAGGCCCTAGCATCCCCGACCACAAAGAAGGAAGTCCAAAAGCTGACCGGCATGGTTGTAGCCCTAAATCGTTTCATAAGCCGAGCATCTGACAAGTGTCGACCATTCTTCAAGCTGTTGAGAGGGGCAAATAAGATGGCATGGGACGATGAAGCCGCTGCGGCACTAGTGAAGCTAAAGGAATATCTCACCACCGCTCCAATTTTGACTACACCTAAGCCTGGCGAGGTGTTACAACTTTACTTGGCAGTATTTAATCATTCAGTCAGCGCTGTGCTCCTGAAAGAAGAAGACAAGGTGCAAAGACCAATCTATTACACAAATAAAACTCTTCAGGGTGCCGAGACGAGGTATCTCCCCCTCGAAAAGTTCGTGTTAGCCTTTGTCATTGCATCGAGGAAATTATCACATTACTTCCACTCCCACGCTATTCAAGTCATCACCGACCAGCCTGTTCAACAAGTATTACGAAGAGCTGATATCACCGGTAGGCTAGCAAAATGGTCGGTAGAGTTGGGAGTGTTTGATTTGATGTTTGTACCAAGGACTGTTATCAAGGATTAGGTGCTGGCTGATTTCGTGGCCGAGTTTACCCCAGCAATCCCAGCACAAATGCAGGAGGTATGGACTCTTAACGTTGATTCAGGAGATCATGGAGCCCTTCCCCCATGGCAAATTGAAGTTGATGGTTCTTCATCCAAGAAGGGATCCGGAGTTGGTGTAGTTCTTACGACCCCGGAAGGCATCACGATTGAATACGCAATAAAGTTGGAATTCGAGGTGACCAATAATGTGGCCGAGTATGAAGCCTTATTGGCAAGCCTCGACGTGGCTCAACGTCTTTTTGCACGAAACATTGTCGTTAGAACCGATTCTCAGCTCGTGGCTAATCAGCTGAAGGGTGAATATACTGCGAGGAATGGGAAAATGGCGGAATACTTAGAATTGGCGAAGCAGAGGCTGCGGAGCTTCAATGTTGTCGGAATTGAACTGGTCGGCTGTGACCATAACTCACATGCAGACGCTTTGGCCACACTGGCATCTTCGCCGAGCACAAGGTTGGGCGATAAGGTGTTTTTGGAGACATTATCCAAACCGAGCATTGCGGACGGCAAAGCGGTTAGTTGCATTCTCGCAAACCCTTCTTGGATGGACCCTATTGTCAGTTATCTAAAGGACGGCATCCTCTCTGAGGCTAAAATTGAGGTAAAGAAGCTGAAGATGAAGGCAGCTAGATTCTGGCTCTCTCCCGACCACAAGTTGTACAAAAAGTCTTTCACCGGCCCTTACCTCCTCTGCGTCCACCCTGACAAAGTTCAAGATTTCCTTTTTGAACTACATGAAGGGGTCTGTGGAGCCCATACTGGGGGCAGATCTCTTGCACATAGGGC
>JAVXUM010003105.1:0-10571 GCA_035590655.1 Pouteria glomerata | reverse complement strand
ACACATACTCTTGGCATTCTAGCTTTACAAACTTTTGAAATACATCTCATGTTAATTTTAATTTGATTTTGGTATAGTGATGAAGATGGTATCAAGTCTGAATGCACAGTAACCATGAAACGTGTATTTCGGAGCAAATGACAGAATGCAGCTGTAGATTTCTCATGGACGCATTTGCTCAGCTGAGATAGACGAAGGGAGAACAAGTCATCGCAGTCCAAATACAGTAACTGAACGTTGACGTGCTTTTTGGCATGTGCTCATGAGATCAGTCATCTTGTACATTAGACGTTGCTGGTCATGATGGCGTCCTAGCTCCGGGCCCCGTGCTGTACAAATGATTTCTCCTTCTATATGTTCTTCGCCCTTCACAAAAATCATCCTCTCAAAATCTAAACGATACGGAAAATTTGTGATGTGGACAGCATCCCTTCGTCCCAACTACAAAGCTACGACAAATGCATAGTGTTCTTTTGCCAAGAGGTCCGTTACAGCTGAATATTGATGTCATTTTTGAATCACGGACAAGTATCTGAATTTCTATTTCGATGGCAATTACACTGTGTTTGATCATGTACGGGTTCCCCATGGTGGCCTCGAGGGAAGTCTCTTCGTCGTTCATAGCGCAAATACTGCGACCACTTCACACTCTTGAAAATAAGGATACCGAAGTTCTATGCTCCTCGCTACATGTCCTTGGACTGTCATGAGCTTACTCTTTCGAATTAAGCATCCTCTTAAGCCATGATTGGTTTTTCGAAAATTGACTACAGCAAGTCTAGGTCGTTCTCATAACACGAACCATTTTTCAGAAATATTTGGTCTAACATTCCATTATTATGATCATCATTGTGTAAGGTTTCTCTCTATAAAACCACTTCTTCCTTCCTCCCAATACACTCGAACCCCACTTGTTCGAGACTTCTACCGCAATCAGTTATGTTTGCTGTGAGCACGGGAACTACGATGTGTGGCGCGACTCGGTTACATGAGCGTTTGCGACCCCTACATTTTGGCACCAAGTTACCTGTAAGTTCAAAATGGGGATGATAGAGTGCATCGCTCTTTTGCCCGTAAAGACTGTTTTGATGACACCCACGATTGGTCTGGAGAGCAAATGAGACATGATCTTAGAGCGAGTAAATTTGGACTCGGAGAGGCCGTCTGAGCTGTACGATTATTGCAAGTGCAATCATGTAAGACTATCAGCGAATGTCAGATTTATGCCATGGCAAAAAAATTCATCGAGGATAGATTTCAGCAACTACATAGTGGTTGCGTGAACCGATAAGGTAGTTGATTTCATGATTGCCAAAGCAGTTGAAGGCAATTGCGCGGTAGTTCATTCAGAAATGATTCATCGACATACATACTCTTGGCATTGAGCATTTGACTATGATATTGAGAAAGATGGTCATACTATCTCCGCACTTTATGACGGAGGCTCAATTGATAGTTCCTGCCAAGACCTGGAGTTCTGCCGCTGACCGCCTACGTAGCTTCCCCATGGTATCCAAGCTTCGACATCTACATCAACAACGACCCCACTACGTAACGACAAGGACAACCTACATATACCGAATTCCTTTCAAAAGACTACTTGATATCTGGCGACAAGCCATATCGAATTTGGAGATCGTGACATCAGTGTAGCGCTCCACAATGGCGTCGCGACTCGTCCTGGTCCTAGGCGACCTCTTCATACCCGATCGAGCTTTGGTAAGCCACATCGCAGACACATGTCACATACTAGACCTCACAAACTTACAGGACGATTAGGACATACCGGCAAAGGTAGGATGTTTGCCCTAGCCACCGAAGCCCCCTCATACTCAAGTACTTACCCATACATCCAGTTCAAGAAACTCCTTGCGCCAGGCAAGATCGGCCAGATTCTCTGCCTCGGAAACATCACCGACCGCGACACGTACGATTTCCTCCGCGGCATTGCGCCAGACCTACAAATAGTAAAAGGCGACTTCGATGTAGAGGCACCAAACCTCGCACTATCCAAGGTGGTCACGCACGGCAGCCTGCGGATAGGCTTCACACATGGACACACGATTATACCACCAGGCGACGGCGACAGCTTGCTGATCGCAGCGCGGCAAATGGACGTAGACGTACTGCTATGGGGAGGAACACATAGGTTCGAGGCATACGAGATGGAGGGCAAGTTCTTCGTGAACCCAGGCAGCGCAACAGGAGCAATGTCAACAGGGTGGTGGACAGAAGACGAAGACCCCACGCCAAGCTTTGTGCTCATGGATGTAAGTGCACTCTCCACGCAATACGAGACGGCGAGAAGCAGAAGAGCAGAAAGGGAAGTGGCACAGCCGGCTGACAGCGGGACAGGTTCAAGGGGATGTGCTCGTGTTGTACGTCTACCAGTTACGCAAAGATGCGGAAGGCAACGAGAATGTTGCAGTGGAGAAGGTCTCGTTCCGGAAAAACGGCGGCGGTGCATCATAGAGCTGCGGACTTGGAGAGCGAGAGAGATTGGAGCGGCTTAGCACGGGTTCGATGGAATGATAGCGTCAATTCATGCATCGAGCGTATGCATACTACGGACAACCACTTCGTTTCACAACCTCTTTGGCATTACTCAATTGCCTCATTGCATGGCGACCTCGTACGTGCGTGGTGTGAACATCGGACTTCTTAGCCGTTTTGCCTGCATGTCTACGCTGTGCCACGCTGCCTGCACAAGAAATCCTTTGCGCCTAGAAGCATGATCTCGAGAATATGTACACGGCAAGACTCTGCATAGTTACCCCTCCCCAGACAGGCATACTCCGCACGAACCATTGCAACAGATTCCATTGTACATCCATCCTCACCTGGAGGCTCATGCTATGATGCCTTTGCCCGCACATCCATGCCTCATCTCACAGATTTCGTAACGATGATGCTGCTATCCCGTGAGGCTGACGCTACAAAGTTACACAAAACGCCTTGTTCCAGGGTTCTATACTCACACAGCATCAAGTCGTGTCTCCCGCGGATGGGATCTCTGTTTCGGCGTTCTCCATCGCTTCAATGCTTTTTTTGGTTTTTCCCTTTTTGCTTTTCTTTTGCAAGAGCCGGTAGATCCAGGGACTGCATGCAGCACAGAGCAAAGAAAAAAAACGAGAGAGAGAGAGAGAGAGATTCGGCCGGGAAGTATCATCATGATCACGACGTCTCCCGTCTCCCGAGAACGTCCTTGACGGCTCGGTCCACGCTCTCGAACAGCCCGGGCATGGTCCCGATCATGCCGTAGTTGACGGCTCCCTTGATCTGTCGGCCCTGGCTGAAGTCTATGGCGCCGCCGTTGAAGTCGCGGAGCAGTCCGCCGGCCTCCTGGAACAGGATGTGGCCGCCCGCGTGGTCCCAGATGTATGTGAATCTGTCGATGGTTTTGGGGATGCGCACCATGACGTCCGTCGCGCCCAGCGTGAGGGCAACGTACTTCATCTGCTGCGACCAGAGGACAGTGCCTGGCCATGTTGAGCCCAGAGATGCTGCAACGGCCTTGTGCTCGTCCTGCGATAGCGACGTTTTGCCAATTGTGCTCTCCACAAAGTCCAGCTCGTGCTGTGCCTTTTGCGGCAGCGCTGTGAGATCGACTCTGCGAGGCTCCCCGAGCCCGTCGGACCGCATGCTTCTCACGAAGGTGCCCTGGCCTTTCACAGCCGACAGCACGACGCCGTGGCCCTCCGCGTCGACACGATCTTCATGGATCCGCGTCTCGCGTAGCGGGCCCTGGACCTCGAATGCTAGATTCGGACACCCGATGACTCCCACTTGCTGCACGCCATCGACGAGCAAACACAAGCAAACTGCATACTGCTGGCCCTGCATAAACGTCGCCGTCCCATCCACGGGATCCATGACCCAGACGCGTCCTTGTCCCGTGACCTGGCCCTTGCCTCCTTGATCAATGCGCGAGAACATTTCCTCGAGAGTTTGAGGAAACTTTACGTGATGCTTTACATCGTTGCTGTTGCTGGTAACTTTGCTGCCACTGTTGCTATTCCGAGGAGAAGTGGGCGAAGACGACGGGACCGAAAGAAGAAGACCTGCATGCACCTCGTCCCTGGCACGTAACACAAGCTCCCAGACGCGCTGCGCAAGTGTCTCATTCTGGCGCAGTGCATCGGCACTCTCCTCGCCTATGAATGCATCGTCCGGGAAGACGGCGTGCAGAAACGAAATCAGAATAGCTTGGGCGGCGAAGTCGGCAATGGTGACGGGCGAGTCATCGGCTTTGGTTTCTGCGCTGACACTGTTGGAGAGGCTGCGCAGCACGGATTTGGTGAGGAGAGACGCTGTGTGCACGGCGTGCAGGGCTAATGCCAGTTCCGAGGTGTAGGGCTGGGTCGAAGAGGGTGATGATGACATTTTTCCGTCAATTGTGTTTCTTTTCTAGAGTATGTCTGTGTTACGGCGGAATGGAATTGAGTAGTTTGTTTGGGTTTGTAGATTAGTCTGGATGTGGTGGATTGTTAGTTTTAGATGAAGTGAGGTTCTGTAAGTAAGCGAGGTCATGTCGATCGACAACTTTTTTCATTGGGAGTTGGGAATCACACTGTCAGCGTTGCATGTACTAAATGGCAAACTCGATTGCATCTCAATGTAATGAACGAGAGTTAATAGCATTGACAATTGAACACGTCAGTGTGTAACAAAGTACCAGTCCATCTTGACGTAGTTCCTTCTGGTAGGTGGTGAGTACTGCGAGTCATGATCAAGCGTCGGATCCGAAAGGTTGACTCCTGTATGGTTGATCAACCATCAAGGGACCAGCCGGCAAAGCTGGGCTTCATGGAGCAAATCGCGAGATTTCAACAGGACTTGGCGCCTTGCCGCTGCTTTCCGCAAGGGCTGTCCTTACAGCGGCAGATATGGGAGACTTGAGTCAATGTGAACGGGACGGACCTCGCTTTGCAAAACGGACCGACTGTTCGGGAGACGACCTTTCTCGGGAGATGTGCGTCAAGCATCAGTTATCGAAGCGCAGAACGGCCAGCCGCCAGCTATTGAATTTCCATTGATGTGCCTGAGCCGTGCTGCGCTTAAAGTTACCAGAGAAGATGCCGTCGCCAAGTTGCACAGCATCGAATGCATGGCTGCATGGTTTCAGGGGTCACGGTTGCATACAAGCGCATGAAGACGGGTCAGCAATGAGCATCGCTATTCCAGACACGCAGGCGGCAGGAGGATGAAGGGGGCCGCTTGTGTTGATATCGCATGAAATTGCACAGCCATATGTTTTGCGGGGAATGTTGCGTGCTGGTAAGATGCGCCTCAGTATTTCACGAAGCCTTCTTACTGGCTGTCCACGCGGTGTCGCAATCGTTCCCCATAGTGCCTGCATGTTGGGTTGTTGCCTGTTGCAGCATGCTCGAGCCTGCAAGATGATGCAGACGCGGGATGGTCAATAACTTGTCTGCATGTACGAGCCATGCCATACAGTAGCACACACAAGTCCAGACTGTCGAATAGAGATTGATGTTAATTGTCAGCAACGATAACGTCGTCCATGCGGCGACGCAGGTCTGGCGCAGCATGATTGCGTGCACGAGAGCAAGTGCTTTTGCGCAGGTAGTGTAGATCAATATTGCGCCAGAAAGTATCGTCTCGACTCTCCAGGCTCTAGCCTCCCATGATACATATGCGAGGCATCGACAAGGCTGCCGGCCGTTTCAATATTGCGATGTTTGAGCGCATTGTCCTCCATCTGGCATCGTCGCGAACACGGTCGTATTGAGCTTGGTGGCCGCTGTATTCTTGTGGGGTAGACAAGCCACTGTCCATCATCACTGCACACGGACCGTGGACGCTGCCTGCTGCTGTTTTTGGCTCCCGTGCTGTCCGTGCGCAGATTGCCCTCAAGTGCAGTTGCCAGTCCGCACTGGGCACTGCGCACTCATCGTGTAAGTGTTGGACCAAAGTGCTAGACATCTGGTCACCGTACAAGCTACAAGTACAAGCTAGACGACTTTGCATCTGGAGGATGCCCCGCTGAGCGCGAAGATATCAAAAGATAAGGGCCCTGTCACCTGTGGTTCCTGCAGCGTCCTGTGAGCATCACGATGGTTCGCTAGTCGGCTGTGAAAGAACCTTGGAAAAAGCAACGTGGGGGCTTTCATCTCACTCGTTCCAAGGTCAACGGACGAATCACCACATCTCCTGGTCCTGCAAGTCACTGCCAATGGCGTTTCCTGACACGAACGACGTGCATGACCTTGCGGAGAAGCTAGGGGTACCTCACAGGTGGTTCGCGCACTGGTAGGAGGGCAGCAAGCAGCGAAGATTGCTGTTATCTCGCTTCCTGAGGCCGACTGTCGACGACTCTGCTGGGAATTCAGGAGACAGGACTTGTCGTATCTTGATGCGCAAGCCATAGAGAGCTAGACTGGCTTTTGAGCAAGTCGTTCTGACCACCGATCATGGATCCCTCGCCCTCTCCGATGCCCGAAGCAGGCGGCTGGCTGTCACTCGAGGTCCAGGTCGGTCTGCACACGACCGTTTGGGAGAAAATGGCTTGCGGCGCGAAGCGTCCACCAGAGCATTGAGGTCCTTCTCTCGCCTACCTTGGTGTCTGGGCCACGGTCCTATCCGTGGACAGTGTAAATTGCGTTGGGCGGTGCGATAGCTTTTGCGCAAACGGCAGTTAGCATGGCGTTGACTTTTTTTCGCCAGTCGCCCATGCAGCTCAGCGGCGAGTCTGTGGGAGCTCGCAAATAGCAGCGGGACATGGACATAGCCGAACGCTTCCATGATCTATCCCAAAGTTGTAAACCGCCGTAGATAACGCCGCAGAGTTTGGCCTGGTGCTACGCTACCGTGGATCACAATGCTGAGCCTGTTGATCTTGGGAGCGGGACGTCCCGACATTCCAAGCTGAGAGGAACGAGGCTGGATATTTTTTTTCACGCACTCAGCATTCCGTGTGAGCAGAGTTTTCTGCTTACGGGAGACTGCTGGTGTGAGCCGCAGGCGCAGGGCTGAGACAGCGATGCACGGCCTGGCGGTGCGATTGTGTCTTCGCACCCCATTATCACCGAAGATAGCGACCACCGGCCGTAATGCTGGGGTTGTGGGTGCTGGCTATCCCAAGTGGAGCAACGGCTCCATTGCGGAGTGTAGGGCGCGCAACTGCAACTTGCAAGCAGCTGTGGTTGCACCAGCAGCAGCGGACCAGCAGTGATAGACAATGGGGGGCAGGTCGTGCGTGGGAGAACCCATGACTGCTGAGACCGATATTCTGATGAGCCCTTTGGGGCCTGTCATGCTCGAATAGGCGACTCGTACCTTGGGGGAGCTGCCAGTCATCTGCTCTGTCCGGCGCAGGGCAGAGCAGATGACTAGCGAGCACACTCGTCATCCAGGGACGACTGCTCCCACACCCATTGCCAGGCGGCGGTCACACAGCCATGGTGGAGCATTGGACGGCTCCCGCGGCCGAAGAGGGAGTGCGCCGCCCATTGCTCGCAGCGCTGCCAGGACGACTCCCAACATCCATGGTTGAGGATGCATTGCAGTCGCCACGCAGCGCGCAACTGCTGGCTGCTGGCTGCTAGATGCTGGCAGCACCGTGGTGGGCGCCGTGGGCAACAGGCTGGCGGGAGCGAATAGCAGGCGGGCCGCGCTGCACCTGTTCGCTGCGAGTCGCAGGCCGGGGCTAGGATGAATTCGCGCAGAGGGGGCGCTGCATGCGCAGAGGCGCCAAAGGGTGCGGCGCTTGCGAATAATTCCTCTCAAATCTGACCCTTGGCTGCAGCTGCAGATGGGCATGGACCCACGCCAGACTCCGCACTGTCTGCGTGGGTGGATCCCGGTCGCTTCAGGGTTGTGGTGTCAGCTGTGGCCTGTGTGTGCCTGAAGCGCGCCATCCATAAGTGCCTCCCCATCGCCTGCTGCCGCACCTCCACACGGCTCTCTGAAGACTTAAACATCCCATGACTCCTGCCTAATCCCTTCCTCTCTTCAAGAAGAACCACTTCCTTACTCCTCCAGCCAAAAGAGTCTTCCATCTATCGACTCTTAGCATCCAGTCATCATTCATCACTGGCACCACTACCTAATACCATCACCATCACTACCACACTTTGATATCTCAGATATCAACACAGCACAATGGCCTCCACCATGGAATGGTCCCACGAATTCTGCCTCTCCTGCGACCGCCAGTTGGACGTTGAGCACAAGGGCGTCTACTGCTCAGAAGCATGCCGGCTAGCCGACCTCGAGCGTGCGGGAGATGCCAGAGCCTACACCTCATCACGCCTGTCATCATCAGCCTCGTCGACGTCGTCGTCCAACAACGGCTTCTACCTCCCACCGCCAGTCAACTTCTCCCAGTACAAGGCATCGTCAACATCACAAGCGCCAACCAGCCCGTATCACTACTACCCAACAGCAAATGGCGCCTATTTCGCACCACCAACAGCGACCAGGCCAGCCCCACAACGCAGCCTGACGCCTTCATCATCACGCTCCTCACTGTCATCGAATGCCTCGCAAACCCAGCCAGGGATCTCGCAGCAAGCAGCCACTCAGTTGACCAGCTACATGCGGTCATTTGACCAGACCCGAGACATGAAGAGGAGGTACACGCAGTACTAGACCCGCCCTACTTCGCATTCTCGATCTTCCGGCCTTCGGAGGAGTTTGATTTCATCATGATGTTAGGAGTTTAGTATTACGACAGTCACGACAGGACGCACGACTGCGGTTGTGCTCCTCAACGGTCATCATCGACTACCATTTCGTTTCGCATTATCTCGGGCGCTGCAGGCGACCCCTCAACACGCATGGAGCCACGGAGTTTTCACTACTTGCATGTCAGGCACCGCCGCTCCATATTTCATCATTTTCCCCTCTCCTTTGTTCGTTAATCAGGCTGCACGGCGGTGTACGACTAAAAGTATCTATATCATTTCCTTGCTCAATATCATGAGGCAGATCCTGTGGGATACACTTGTCAGACTGTATTGTTACAAGCATTGGCGGCCTGGTGTTAGCTTGGACTGCGCTTCAGCGAAGGCATCATGGATGCCATGCATCGCGAATTGCATCGTCATTTCGGTTGGATATCCCCTCAGTTCCTTAGGGCGTCAGTCATGACGCACCTTTAGCACGCTCTACTCAGTAGTTAGTCGCGGCCCTTTCCGGCACGCTCCAAATGGAAGCAACGATCATGAGAAATCCTCATGTCGAACAACCACCATACGATCTCCACTGCGTGCACTGCATCCTCGTCGAGACCTGCGAATGACAGCCTTACACAGAGCCGTGTCCCACCCAGACGTGTCTCACCAGCATTGCACATCGCCGCCAACCCCGCACGTAGTAGCACGTGACATTCCACTGCACACGCATGCTCCCGCGCTGATTGTCCGACGATAACGCACTTACCCACAGCACTAAAGACGACAGCGGGTTCTGATTTGTGAGCAGTGGAAGACCCAAAGCACCGTCCACCTCGGCTACTCTGGCTGCTTTAGAGTTTCGATGCTGTGCTACGCAGGGCCGGTCTGGTGAGACGTGGACGACGGGCATCACCACCGCTGTGTTTTGGTTCTCCTGACACAAGGAAGAATTTTCTTCGCAACGACGATCAGGATGTCAACCCATGCCCAACGTCTTGCGACGACGAGTGAGGCCTGCTGTGGCGACATCCAGGCACACTTTTCAACGTTTGTTGAGCTGTTCCAGCACTGGGTCACCAGCCGTCCTGGCCTCCACTTCTCTGCCGCTCCCCTGGAACTGAGACTTGGACAAGCAGTTGGCGCTGCGCAGACCCTCGACGTTAGCCAACCCCTAAGCCTGCGCATCGCCAGCGTATTGGCTGTCGTATCTGCAGGCGTGCAGGCCGTGAGCTGCAAGTGGACAGATGGGGAGAGGAGGGTCATGCTGGCCTTGGCTTCCCCGCATCTCTGAACGGCCCGTCGAATCGTCATGGGTCTTGGAGCGCAGGGAAACCCTCGCATGCGTGCTCAGTGCTGCAAGCAAGAAAAAGCAATCACCCCACGCTCGTCATGCGGCATTTGAGCAGGAGCAGCATGGGAAATGGCGCAACCCAAGCGACAACACGCACTGTGACGAGGGGGACCAGTAACGTCTGTCTAGGTGTATGTACTGCGCAGATATCTAACCGTGTGCCATCGTGGAGTGACGGTCGCCTTGCCGTCGCAAAACTCTTCACACGCCAGGGAGTTTGCGACGATAAGGTCCGGGTCTGCCAGCACAGCAGGCTCCACTCCTAAGCGAACCGGAACGTGATGGGTCGTTGACTCGCTGAGTCGCTACCCGCCAGAGAACAGTCGCCCTGTCGGCGTCCGACCAAGCAATTACGACACCGCGTTCCTAGCTGCTCCGAATTTTTCGATGTCATGAAGGAACCACTGAATGCTGGGCGAGCTCTCGTTCGTGTGACATTGGCGCCCTTCTGCCGTAGCAGTCACGCCAATGTGGTCAGAGGATGTGATTCCATTCAAACGTCTCGGCTATGGCTTCCGAGAACCGACAGCGCGGTGATTCGCGACAAAGAGTCTTGGGCAATATGCAAACCTGGAGGCTCT
>JAVXUM010003081.1:0-10573 GCA_035590655.1 Pouteria glomerata | reverse complement strand
CTATTTACCTTCTACAAATAACTTATTTTATTTTACTTTATTTTTTTTAAGTGAAGTTACAAAACTTTCCTTCTTTTACTAGCCATTCTTATGTATAATTTAAAATGATATAATTATCCTTCATAAAGAAATTTTTTATAAATTTGAATAAATACCCTTAGGACTAAGAACGAATAAAAAACATATTTTAAAATAAATTGTATTTATATTTTAATAATTATAAAAAAATAAATTTTTTATTTTATTTCATAATTTAATCAAATAAAAAAACTAATTTCTTTCATTCTTTTTCTTTACAAACTTTTGTCATTTTAACTTTTATCATTATTTTCAAGTCATTTTATAGATTGTAAATATAAATGCGGTAACGTGGTAAATGTTAAAATAAATAAACCATGAAAGATTTATGAAAAAAAAAAATATCAAGATGATAAAATAAATGACAAAAATTTTTAAATAAATTAAAACAAAATAAGTTATCTTTTTTTGATTAAGCTTTAAAATAAAAATTTATTTTTATATGATTGTTAAAAATATAAATAAAAATAAAATTTATTTTAGTTTTTCAAAATATTTTTTTCTTACATAAAACCTGCAACCATAAAAGTAAGACAACTTGTAAATTTAAAATTTTAATTTTTGTTTACCTCTATTAACTTTTGTCACCAATCCTACATTCAAAATGGGATCGTTGATTTTTTTTTTTTTCTCACCATTTATGTACGTAAAAATTAAAGCTATTGAAAAAATATCTAACAAGTAAAATCAACGAATCAAAAAAATTAACTTCTAATTATATAGACAAATTGCTAGACAAATTTAGCAAATAAACCATGAATATCTTTCTTTTAAAAATTTAATTTAAATTTTTTATAGTAACAAATATTTTTTTTAAAGAAAAATCGTTTGGCAAAAAAGTTACAAAAATCGTAATTGCTTGTCCGCTTATCCAAATATCTCAGAAACATTATTAAGTTGCCTTATATAAATATTTTTTAAAAAATAATTTACATTATAAAATAAAAGTGATTGTAATAGTATAATTATCTCTTGACTTAAGTTTTTGTACAAGGGCATTTATGACATATATGTATATAGAACATAAGTGAAAAGAAGTATGAGTAATTGTGTAATTTTAGTTAATAAAAAAATAAAATAGAGTATAAAAAATTATTTATGAAGTGCAAATAGACTCACCCATTTTGATAGAAGAATTCACAATATTTAGGCTATGTTTGTAAGGTCGAATCACTATAGTTCTCTAGTGCACTACATGTCCTCATAAGCACTATACTAACATTCCATGCTATTTATGTGGAGAAATACAACTTATACTATATATGCATCATAACATTCTATCTTACTTCGCAGTCTCATATTGAGTGTGTTTGAAAATGTATAAAATCCTAAAAATTCTTACAAATTTTTATTTATTGCACGAATTACTAAATTATAATTTTATAAATTTATACTAACTTTTCCAATTTCAAACACCCCGTTATATTCTTAGCCACAATGCTAACGTCACTTCTCTTAAGTTTGCACTATACCTTATGCCATAATGAATAGAATACATTGTGTATGCTTCAATATCATCTGTTGTAAACCTTAAGAGAACTTAATTCTAAAAGTTAGCTATTAAATGAAAGGAGTTCAAGGTATAAAAGTATTATACCATGGTATGATAAATGCAACCCATACTGTGTATGCTCCTCATGGGACCGTAACAACAAGTTATTTGATACTATAAAATTATTTGAAAACATAATTAGAAGGATAAAGTAATTATGGCCGGGTCTGTAAATTCGTCAATAATGAAAAAAATCTTTCAGAATATATTCTATTCATAAAATTGTCGTTATCATATTATTCTAATATATATACGTATATTTATTTTTAAATAGTGACAATTTCATTTTTTTCCCTTAAATTCGTTCAACGTTTTAAGATAATTTTCTTAATCAAGTGCATGTAAATTAATCAAAAACTCTGTATTACAATATATATATATATATTCGCACTCAATACCGATGTTGTACCTCTTTTGTTTATTTTTTTACGTACTTTTGATACTTTTGATTTGGTATTGTAAAGGCTAATAGATACTTGATGTTTAAGTGAGGAATTATATTTTATTGGATTCTCACTCTTTCCGTGCATCACGTTTTATATTTTATTGGACTCTCCCTCTTTCCGTGCACCACGTTTTTACTTATTGATAAATTTTAAGGTAGCCCCCGGGACATAGGTCGGATGGTAAAGGACGAGCGTGCGGTTAAGTCCGCGCCAGCCGGCGCGGGTTCGATTCCCACCCATGGCGATATTGAACCTGCATTGCACGTGATCGGTAAAGGCAAGCGCTTGCACCCTGGCCACCCGACGCACATCCCGCGATTTACCTCCCTCACGATGCTCCAGGGCAGGGGCGGTGGGGGCCCCTAAAGTCAGGGTATGACCTTTTTTCTTAAGACTTTAAAGATCAGCCTGAGTGATTAGGGTAAGATAAGCATCATGCTCAAGGGTGGTCATATGTGAGGAACATACACTGGTGATAGGCTCCACATGCACTAGACTAATGTCTACTAGATTCTCAATGTGGGTGAATGAATATACATGGTCAAGAGAGTCTGAGACAATTGGAGTTATAGACTCCTTCCGTGCACTATCCTCTAAATCCATGGGCTCTAAAAGTGTATCATCATTGAACAAAAACCAATCAATAGGTGATATGGGACTAGGATAATCAGTGTATGTGGGCTCAAATATAGTAACCTCAGGCAATGTATCCTCATTATTTTCCTTAAGACCGCAATAGGCATGTTACTTGATGAATGCTCAAGGTCAAGGGGACAAGTTTCTAGAAAAACTTTTGAGAAGTGTGTCTAAGTCAGTGCAAGACTCTATGGTAGACTCTAAAGGTGGGATATCATATGCAAATAAAGTCTCATGGTCATGATGTTCAGTCCCCATAAGTGGTGTGAGGTGTGAGCATGTAGAGTCGGCATGTAATGTGATCTCACAAGCGCTAGATGTAATAAAATTCTTAATCTCTAGTCTAGGTCTCATGTTCTCATAAAGAGACTCGAGATAGTGCCGCCATGTTTGATGTAAGATCAAGAATTTCGTCAAGAGTGTGGCGTGTGGTTAGACGTAAACCATAAAAGAGGTAACTCAAAATGCACGCTGACTCTAAATAGCTTGGGTAGGATTATAAAGTATTGTTTAACCTTCCCAATATTCATAGAACATCTCACCATCTTTTTGATAAAAATATTTTGATTGAAATCGAAGGATATATGTAGCAGCCCGAGACCACCACCGCTAGCAAGATATTGTCCGCTTTGGCCCCTCGGGTCTTTCTCCGGCAAGCCTTCAAGATTTTGTTCTTAGCGAGGGCGACCCTAGTGCCCCCCAAAACGCGTCTTACTAAAGAGAAGTATCCCCACCCTTATTAGGCGTGGTTCGTTCCTCTCTCCAACCGATGTGAAATCGTTACAATATTGTCACGCCCCTAACATAAATTATCCGGGACGGATGGCATGGGAAAATAGGAACTAATAAAAATAAAATAACTTGTACCAAGGTTAAATTATAACATAATACTCACCATCAGTGTATTTTCTATCGTCCCTCATTCCCATATTAAAGAAATACAACACATCACAAACTTCGACACAGCCACACCTCGGTGACGTTATCCAAAATTTACATAATTGAAACCAACATTGATCACGGGCCTTCACCCTGACCACAAAAGTATAAACCCACTAAACAAATTCTCATTTAAGAGAACAACTATAATTATTACCATCCACAGTATAGACCGGACTTAGGCTACTCACGCCTAAACTGCCTACGTATCTCACCTCGGGAATCAGGTCTCCGTAATTCCTAAATCATTATCTAAATTCTGTATCTCATACATTAATAATAAATCAAACATTAACATCATTCATAACATTTATATCTACTTCTCAAGATATATAATAACCATTCATGCAGTCTCATGCAATCTCATGTAATGGACATGATGGAATACAATGACCCATGCATCATATATCCTCCATCTATCCCAACCTTATCCTGGGACGGGTGACACTTAGTAAGGCTATCATCCAAGACATGCACGGTCACCAAACACACCGTTTCAGCGCTCACGGCAAACGCACATATATATATATATCTCATATAAATATCACATGTGGGGAACTGTATTACACCCCCATAGGTGTGAGACTCAGGGGAACCGTGTTACACCCCTTGACCCTTCTACTAGAGAACCGTGTTACACCTCTAGTCAGCCATCCACCTATCTCAGGCAGGCATCTGCTATCTTAAGCAGGCAACTGGCTGCAGTTCGGGAAAAAATATCACATCCATAAATCCATATTAACGTCCCGACTCCACATGACTAAACTCTAGCCACCTTTCTAAAATATGGAGATTATCCGGTGTTATCACAATCCATTTTCTCAATTTTAATAAATATATAACAATCGTGCCTCGGTATGTCACAATCTATGACTCTCTCGGCCATTCCATATACATCATTTTCACCTGATGAAACCACCCCAATCCCAATGCACATGATATGCTCAATCATGGAATTAAACATTAACGCAATATAAAACATATTCACATTCATCTAATCCAAGATTTAGAATCTATTTTATACATAGAAAACACATATACACAAGTTCGGGAGTTATAACAAGTGTCAGGGGGCCAAAACTAGTCAAACTGGACAAGATGACTCACTGTGGTCTGGACCATCCACCTAGCCGGTCTGGACCTCTGGACCACCCCCTGGTCCAGACCACCAAGACCTGAACCCAATCTGGGTTCTTTTCAAGCATGATTCAACCCCGACATTTCCCAATCCAAGCTCCAATTCAACAAAAACTCATGTAGAATTATTCACACACGTAAATATCATGTTTTTACAACTTTAATTTAAGAAATAACTCAAAAATATTCAAGATCCATTAACATATATGCATTTATATACATACAAAACTATATATACATACATATATATATCACTTCTTCCATATTTCACCAAAACATGCATATATACATACTAAAATGCTCCTACTAGGGAGAAGACTATTAGCGACCGCCACAGGCCGTCGCTAATGCTAAAGAAGCCGTCGCTAATACTTTTTAGCAACGGCTTAGCGACCGCCAACTACTGGCCGCGAGAACTTCGTCGCTAAAGACTATTAGCGACCGCCACGTAGCCGTCGCTAAAAAATGCGACCCACCTTTAGCGACCGTCGAAATTTTTTTTGAGTCACTATTAGCAACCGCCTGAAACACTTTTAGCGACGGCCAAGGCAGTCGCTAAAGGTAGCATTTGCGACGGCTAACAAGACCTTTAGCGACGGCCTAAGCGGTCGCTAAAAGAACCAACAGCGACGACTTCAAACCCTATTAGCGACGGCTTCGGCGGTCGCTAAAGGCATCAAATGAGATGGCCAAAAATACCTTTAGCGACGGCCTAGGCGGTCGCTGTTACTGTTTTTTTTTTTTTAACATTTTGCTTTATTTTTTCTATTAAGTTCCTATACCTGTACCTGTTTTATAAATTTTTATAAAATTAGTTGCCAAAATTAAATTAAATCATACACAATAAAAAAAAACAAACTAATAATAAACTTGCTTACTTATATTAATAAAAGTACAATCCTTTTGAATTGCCCAAAAAAAATCTTATACAATTACAGAGGAAAAAAACCAAAAATCAAAACAGAATGTCCGCTGTAGTACCATTCAATCAACCTGAAACAAAAATAAATATTATTAGTCAATAAAAATTTAAATATAACTAAATAAAATTATGTAAAATAAATAATGGTTTAATGATATAATTCAAAGTTGTGACGTTAAAAGTATTTTGTATGATTCCGGGCATTCCGATTGTCGGATCCACACACCATTCATTCCTGAAAGTCACTAATGGCTTAGAGATCGTACCCATCGAGTTTGACGGGCATCAGAGTCCGTTTGTGGAAATTTGGGATGTTAAAGGCTAAGTTTCGAATTCTAAATTCAAAATTTCAAGTTAAAGGTATTTTCTACGATTTCGACCACTTTGGGTGTTAGATTCACCTGCCGTTCATTCTTGCATGTTTTTAATGGCTCAGAGATTGCCCCTTGAGTTTGACGGACATCGGAGTCTGTCTACTCAATTTGAGCCTCAAACTGCTAAGTTTTAAGTTCAAAGTTTATAGTTTCAAGTTAAACATACTTTCCACGATTTCGAGCACTCTGGGTGTCGGATTTACGCGCTATTTGTTCCTGCATGTTCCTAATGGCTCAGAGATCATGCCCCTCAACTTTGAAGGGCACCAAAGTCTGTTTGTTCAATTTGAGCTATTAGAGGATAAGTTTTAAGTTCTAAGTTCAAAGTTTCAAATTAAACGTACTTTCTATGATTTCGGGCACCCCGGGTGTCGAATTTACGCATCGTTCATTCATGCAGGTCACTAATGGCTCGGAGATCGTGCCCCTCGAGTTTGACGGGTATTGGAATCTGTCTGCTCAACTTAAGCCGTTAGAGGCTAAGTTTCAAGTTCTAAGTTCGAAATTTCAAGTTAAATGTACTTTTTACGATTCCGGGCACTCTAAGTGTCGGATTTGCTTTCCATTTGTTCCTACATGTTCCTAATGGCTCGGAGATCCTGCCCCTCGAGTTTGATGGGCATCGAAGTTTGTCGGTTCAATTTGAGCCGTTACATTAGGCGAGTATTTGTTGAGGTCTTGAACGGATGGAGAGTGAGGGATTCTTTATTTATTGTCATTTCGTTATAATATATATATATATATATGTATCATTTCTTTATATTACTAATTCATAAATAAGAGACTGATTTTGAAATATTCTGTTTGTGTAGTAGATGGACTTTTCATGTGTTTATATATTAGTCGCTGGATTATCTATAATCTCTTCCCATTTCACCGATTCCACTCCATTTAAATGGGCATTAAGTCCTTGATTTAAGGGGTGTTATTAATAATAAGTGAGATAAAATAAGGTAAATTATAAATTTGTAATATAAATAATGAGATAGATTTTTAAAATTTTTTAATAAATATCATTGCGCAAAACACTT
This sequence comes from Pouteria glomerata, assembly GCA_035590655.1. Classification (NCBI taxonomy): domain Eukaryota; kingdom Viridiplantae; phylum Streptophyta; class Magnoliopsida; order Ericales; family Sapotaceae; genus Pouteria; species Pouteria glomerata. The sequence goes on along the minus strand of JAVXUM010003081.1, from coordinate 3,458 downwards.
TCTTAATAATAATAAATAAAAATTTACTTTAGAATCAATAATTAATAATATTAAAATTAAAGTTATTATCAATACTTAGTAATTTTTTTTCCCTAATAGAAAACTCTTCTAAGTTTGCATAAATTAATTATATCATACATTAGTCATTCTTTTTTAATAAATAAATATTACAAATAAAAAATTGTCATAACTATTAAAAAAACAAAGAAAAAAGCGGCTAAATTGATAAAGATAGCAATTAATTATATTTAATAATATTAGATATTATTTTCTAATAAATAAATATAATGAATCAAAAGTAAAATTTGAGATTTTTAATTAATAAAAAATTAGTTCCCAGACATGTTCTACAATCATTTTATAAATTTAAATTTTAATGATTTGTAAACTCTCGAAAAAACAAATTTAAATACAATAAAATAAATTAAAATACACAAAATAATTGATCAAAATGATCAAATACTATTTAAATTCATGTTTACCAATTAAAATTAGCCCTTTATTATTATTATTATTATTATTATTTTCTTAATTTTTTTAGCCAAACAAACTCTATTTCAAAGTCCAATTTTTTCTCTTTCTATCTGTCATCCTCTTTCTATTTATTTGAATAGTAGATAGTTGAGCTAAAAATATTAAAATAATTAAAAAACTCTTACATATTGAAGTAAAATTTTTCTAAACTGTTTCGGAATTTTTTTTTTTTTCTTTTTCAGTCTTGCCTTGAAGATGCCGGTTTTCGGGTCTCTGTAATGCCCTTATTCCAATCAAGCATAGCTCAGTTACGATTTCGGGCTAAATTTTTTTTTTTTTTTAAATAATATGCTAAAAGCAACGACATTCCTCCAATCTACCAACTGAGCAAAGCTCAAACCATGGCTGAAAGAAGACCCACAGACCGAAGCAAAGCACAAAGCGGCAGATAAACAAAATCCATGGCTGAAAGCAGAGACTCGGGGAGAGAGAGAGAGAGAGGACTCACCGGCTGTTGGGTTTGAACGTTATGGTCCGGCGGTGTGCTCCGGCAGCGGGGATTGGCGGCAATCGAGACTAGCAAGCTGCGCGCGAGAGAATTTCGTCAAGACGCGGGAGAGAGAAAGCCCAAATCACGACTGATTGAAAGAGGGTTGGGGCTGATTTAATGGTGGCTTTAATGGCAAAAAAACGGTCGCTAATACTAAGTTTTTGCGTCCACCCCCGGCCGTCGCCCGAGCGTTTCTGTGCGAAAGTTTGAGTTTGTAGTAGTGTCTCTACGCCCTCTTGAGCACGAATCTAAGTCCCACTTACCTCGAATCTGAATAGAAGTGGAGAAAAATGAAGAAAATCGTTTTAAACTCCGATCTTCAAACTCTGATTTCTCCCATCTCGCTTCGAATCTCGCGAAACGGACTGCGCCACGACGATCACCGCGTCGAACTCTTCCAGGATCGACCAATTTTCAGCCTCAAACCTCTCTCTCTCTCTCTCCCCTCTCTTCCCTTCTCTCCTCTCTCTCTCTTCTCTCTCTCCTTTCTTCCTTTCCGTGTGGCCAGACCCCCAAAAGACAAAAAAGAAAAAAAAAAGGAAAAGAAAAAAAAAAGAAGAAAAGAAAAGAAAAAATACTCGGCCCTTAGCCTACTTTATATAACCCAATATCACTCCGAGCTCAATCCAGCCCAAGAAAAATATAATAATCCATTTAAATTCAATTTAAATATTTTATTTACTCAAAATAATACAAAAAATGCCAAATTAAAATACCAGGTGTTACATACTCTCACCCTTATAAGAATTTTGTCCTCAAAATTCACAATACACTATTCAATCGTCAAACAAAGATAGATGCCTCACTCTCATCACCGACTCACGTTCCCATGTGGATTCCTTAACTCCACAGTTTTACCACAACACACGAACTAACGGAATGGTCATTATTCCCAACTAATGACATGAGAAGGGTTCGGTATATACTTCCAAAGCATAGAAACGTGAAATACATTATGAACCCGAGCTAATTGTGGAGGAAGCGCCAACCGATACGCCACCTCACTAATTCTGGCAACGATCTCAAAAGGTCCAATATATCATGGGAAAAGTTTTTCACGTTTCCCGAAACGTACCACACCTTGCCTCGGTGAAACTCTCAAAATACATAATCACCGACTTGAAACTCCAACGGCCACCTCCGTTTATCTGCGTAACTCTTCTATCTACTCTAAGCTGTTAAAAGCCTCCGTCGGATGACTTGAATCTTCTCAGATGCCTGTCTCACCAAGTCAAGACCAACCGTCACAAGTTTTTCGGCTTCTGCCCAGCACAACGGAGATCTGCAATGTCATCCATACAAAACTTCATAGGGAGTCATACCAATGCTTGCTTGATAACTATTATTGTACACAAATTTCACCAATGGTAGATGGCTCTCCCAATTCCCTCATAACATCAACACACAGGATCTCTACATGTCTTCCAAAATCTGAATCATCCGCTCAGATTACCCATCTGTCTGCGAATGAAATGTCGTACTGAAACATAGCTGAGTCCCAAGTGCCTCTTATAAACTCTGCCAAAACTAAGCCGTGAACACTGGTTCTCCATCCGACATAATCGTTAGCGGTGTACCATGCAACCGAATAATCTCCTGAACATAGAGTTGATACCGCTCCTCCATAGAATCCTTATTCCTCACGGGTAGAAAATGAGCCGACTTTATTAATCGGTCCACAATTACCCAAATTGCATTATACCATCTTCTAGTTCTTGGCTACCCCGTCACAAAGTCCATGGTCACGTGGTCTACTTCCACTGTGCCATGGGCAATGGCTGTAACAACCCAGCTAGCCTCTGGTGCTCGGCCTTCACCTACTGACAGGTCAGGCAACAACACACAAATTCCGCCACATCTTTCTTCATACCGCTCCACTAGTATTGTCGTCTCAAGTCCTTATACATCTTAATCCCTCCGGGATGCACAGCAAATCTGAAATGATAAAACTCCTGGAGTACTTCTTCTCTGATTCCATCCACATTGGGTACAAACATCTTATCCCGCAGCTTCAAATGTCCTTCTGTGGATAGATTCCAACCCTTTGCCTCTTGTCTTGAAGACAGATAATATTTCATGTTCTGACAATATTAGTCCATCTGTTGGGCTTCAATCACTCTCGTCACTAACATCGGCACCACTTGTAAACAATTCACGCTAGAATACATAGTGACATCTTCATCGTCATCTTCCCACCAAAATTCAAACTCACCAACATCTTCCTGAAGACGCCACTGAGAATGAATCATTGCTGCTATCAAATTTTGTGACTTTCTGCTCAAAGCATCGGCCACCACGTTAGCCTTCCTTGGATGATAATGAAGATCAAAGTCCTAATCCTCCAAGTACTCCATCTATCTTCTCTACCTCATATTCAAATCACGTTGAGTGAATAAATACTTCAAACTCTTGTGATCTGAATACACGTTAAACT
>JAVXUM010003071.1:0-10574 GCA_035590655.1 Pouteria glomerata | reverse complement strand
ATACCTTACATCCTCAAGTTCCTAACACCCAACCAACGCATAAACACATCAAATTCAACTCCGAAAAACTCCAAAAATACATCCACTCATATTCCATTGAAAGAATACAATTACACCAAAAGTGAGGGGTATTACAATATCCCCAAGCGTCATCATTATTGCTGCTGAATTCCTTTCTAGAAGTTCAGATTCTTTGGTAGCTCAGTGTCTTTCTGTTGCTTATGCTACTGTAGCTCCCTTTACCATCTCTCACTTAAGTTATGCTGATGACATTATCATCTTTGCTAATGGGAGTCAGGCTAGTCTTCAATGTGTTATGGGGGTTTTGCATAGATATGAGGAAGTTTTAGGCCAGCTTGCCAACCAAGCCAAGAGTAAGTTTTATGTTGGTAGCTCAATTACTAGTTCGAGACGATGCATTATTGCTTCAGTTACAGGGGCCCAATGTAGGGATCTTCATTTTACTTACCTTGGTTGTCCTATTTATTTAGGTCATTTGAAGATTGTTTTCTATGAGGAACTTGTGAAGAAGGCCAGAGACAAAACATCTGGTTGGGCCAATCGTTTACTTTCCTTTGGGGGTAAGATTATTTTAATTCATGATGTGCTTTCCACTATGCTTATTTACCTTTTTCATGTGTTAAGGCTCCCCTCAACTGTGTTTCACCAATTGGAGAGATTATTCACTAAGTTTTTATGGGGTGACACTAATATTGCAAGGAAAATTCACTGGTGTAAGTGGGCTTCTCTTTGCTTTCCTGTTGAAGAAGATGGTATAGGAATTCGTTCTTTTGCTGATGTGGCCTTTGCATGTAAAATGAAACTTTGGTGGAACTTTTGAGCTTAGCGCTCTTTGTGGACATCGTTCATAAAGGCCAAGTATTGTCGGACTGAGTACCTATCTATAGTATTCTTCTCTTATCCTGCCTCCCCGTTATGAAGACGTCTTTGTACAGCTAGGGTTGTTGCTGAGCCTTGTGTGTGATGGTTCATGAGGTCAGTGAACTTCAGTTTCTGGTATGATTGTTGGGTTAGTAATTGCCCTCTTATGGCATTTAACCCCATGGCATTTTCTCTTACTATTGTATCTTTTTTTTGGACTGCTACTAGATGGGATAGGGAGAGAATTTTGGCTATTTTGCCAATCTCTATTGTTGAGCAGATTTTCATAATCCCTACTGGGCAATAGGGCTAGGATTTGATTTAGTGGAGCCTTTCTTTGGATGGAGATTTTTCTTTACGCTCTGTTTGGAATCATGTTTGGATTACCAAGCTGGAGAGACCAGTTTTTTCATTAATTTGGCAGAGACATATCCTTTTACAGGTCTCTTTCTTTATTTGGCAGCTATTACATTATTATTTAGTGTTAGATGATTCTTCAGAGAGCCGTGGATTTCATATGGTTTCTCGGTGTGTGTGGTAGTGTTCTGGAGTTGCATTGTCATTTTTTCTTACATTGCCTGTAGACTCGCAAGATATGGCAGTTCTTTTTTAGTATGTTTAGGCCACACTTTCATGATTTTCTCTCTACTTCTACGATGCTTCTACACTGGCCCCATTGGTCTCCCTCGGTGAGTCATATTAAGATTGTGGTTGCGTGCTACATATTTTGGCATTTATGGAAGGCTCGCAATCCTTATCGATTTGATGGCAATTCTTTTCATGTTATGAGAGTTGTTAATTCTATTTTAGCGGACTTGCTTCTTTTAGGTTTTGCTTTTGGCTTTAACCCTCACAACTTCATGGTGACTCATCTATAAGGTTTGTGAGTGCTTTGAGGAGGATACCTTCTAAGACTAAGGAGGTGAGATTGGTTTGTTGGCTTAGACCTCATATAGGCTCCTTGAAGCTTATTGTAGATGGATGCTCTCGTGGTAATCTGGGTCTTTCGGCAGCTGGAGGTATTATTAGGGATCATCGTGGCTGGGTTGTTTATGCCTTTGGCCATTTTTTGGAACATCAGCCTATCCTCTATGCTGAGTTAATTGCACTTCAGATTGGATTGGAGATGGCTATTTCCTTGGGATTTGTGTCTCTGATCGTTGAGTTTGATTTTGCTACTACTATATCTTGGGCTACTTCTATTGGCCTCTGTTACTGGGGCTATGCTTACTTACTGGCTCATATTCGACAGCTTTGTGCTTCTGCACCGATTTAGCTCCACCATGTCTTCAGGGAGGCAAATATGGCTACTAATTTTATGGTAAATTGGGCCTATACCCACCAACAGGATCAGAGATTTTACGACCAGCGGGATGTCCCTTAAGCTATTTTTGGTATTCTCTCCATTGATGCTGATGGCACGCCTTATGTTAGAACTTAGTTCTCTATTTTTTCTTTTAATAGGGAGGCCAAGTATTTGTCCTCCTCCTATTTTATGTACTATGGTGAGTTACCACAATTTTCACTCATTTCTTCTTTATAGTTGGTTTTATGATCATTGTACAGTGGTGAGTCACCGCTACCTTAGACTGCTTTATTATTTTTGCTTTCTTTTGCTTTTCTTGAAGGTAAGGCTTATGTCTCCCTCATTCATGTACTACTTTATTTTACTTAATAAACTAGTAGGGGTCCTCGGCAAACCCCTCTCCCGCTAAGGAGGCTTTATTAAAAAAAAAATTCTAAATTAATCCTAATTAAATTAAAATTATAAAAATAAAAATTTGATGTGTTACATATATCTTTAATTTGTTAGCTAACCAAAATGATAATAATTATAAGCTGGGCATTGCGTACTACTATAGACAATTAATCAATATTGCAAAAATTATAAATAATAATAATTAGAATTTATTAATTTTATGTGTGATTAGGTTGATCTTGTTCACAAGAATAAAAATAGATGATTAATATTTTACATTAGTAAACTTTTAATTAACAATTTATTATTCTGGATGACCAGATTGGTAATTGGTTATTCTCTAAATTGGTATTTATTAAATATAATATTATTCATATTTGTATGATTTTTGAGAATAATTAAATCAATTTTGAATGAATATATGTGTTTGATCCATTTTTTAGTTTTAATTTCACTTTTAAGCTAAAAATGAGCGAACAGGCATAGAAATAGACTAAGTGATAAAAAGAAGTATCGTAACGGGTTCTGGAACACATACTAATAACATAATGGGATACCAAGAATGGATATATTAATGATGTAAAGACTTTCTATGAATACCTTCATAATAGTTTAAATGGTTATGAAACAAAAGATTAAAGGAAAGAAAACAAAGTTGCACATTTCAGAAATGCTTTGAAAAATTTGGCTTGACAACATTCTAGTAGTTCGGCCATTACTTTTGAATCAGAAGTCTAAATAACCTAATTCTTATCTCCATTGGAAAAAAGTCTTAAAAATCTATAATTTTGTCTCAAATAGCTATCTCTTAATTCTAGCGTTTTGAGTATTAAAACTGCTACTAAAGTCGAACACACGAATCTACCAAAAGTCGTTCCAATATAGTTTAATCTATTTGAATGGGTATGTCCAGATACCAATATTTTTAGCCTTTTTCAAGTGCATTCGAATGGGATTTTGGCCAAAAAAAAAAAATGCTTAATTTCTTTATATTGCGTTTTTTTTTTTTCTAATCCCGCCCATTGGAATAACCCCTAAAATTGATTTTTAACTTTGGAATAACTTGAATTTCTATACCAAGTTAATTGAAATTTATGAAATTGATTATGATGTAAGGATGTATTAATGTGAGAAGCATGGTGGAATTGGTGGTGTGAATGACCAAAGTTAGGCTAAAATTGCAAACAAAAAAATAACACTTAGCAAAAAATGGGCCAATAAAGGAGGAGCTTGGTGATTACACTTGAAAAGTGTAATTACTAACTCGACAAATTAGTGTATAATGCATGCATTTTATGATTAATTTATGTAATCCATTATTATTTTTATTTACATGTTGTGTTTTCTTCAATGCAATGAAAACAAGGGCAATTCTTTGATAAGTGATGAAGAATACGGAGGAAAAAGAAGCAAAAGAACAAACGGAACCATAACCAGAAATGAAGAATAGACGGAGACTTCTCATAGAGCTGAAGAACAAAGTTAGGAGGAGGACCTAAACACTGTGGTCCGAACGCCCCTCCCAAATGGTCCAGACCGTAAAGGAGATTCAAGTTTTTGGAGTTGCCAAATCATACCGTCCGAACACCCAAGTGCGTTTTGAAGCAATTTGGAGGAAGATTAATACTGTGGTCCAGACACCTTCGTGCCCTATCCGGGCCAAGCATCCATCATAGAGTTCCGTATTTTTTCCTAGGGTTTAATTGTGTAGTATAAATAGGGAACTTTGTGTGTTTTTCGAGGAGAATTCTTCCAGCTGTTTAAGAGAGTATTAGGGTTTTTATATTTTTATTTTTTTGAGAGTTTTAGAGAAAGATTGAAGATGTTTTGGAAGTATGCAACTACAATTTTTGGTTCGCTTTCGCTTGCTATGATTCTACGTTTGATTTTTCAATGTTCTTCGAACTACGGTATATTTTGACTTTAAGTTTAATTGAAAGCTTTCTATTAGTGGATTCCTTTTATCGCATAGATTCATGTTTTAATGTTTTTTGAATGTTATAAATAATACATACATACATAGTAGATTCTAGCGTTTTTATTTTTACTGTTTTCTTTTTGTTTTCTTTAGTTTTCATTCATATTCACTTTGAGTTGTTTTTCGTAGTTGATTTATGATGAACACTTCAATCATGCTAGGCTAGAAACTTAAAGCCTTGATTTGGTGATTCAAGGTAGGGTGAGGAGATCAAATTAATTAAAACCATAAGGTATATACGCAGTGTGTATACGTAAGCATATATACACCTTCGTTTGGATTTTCTTTTGTTTTATGAAAAGACTTTCGAAAACAAGAATCTTTGATCATATTCTTGTGATCACTGATAAAGATTTTTGGTGCTTTAAAAATTCTTTTGAAAACCTCGACATAAATAAAGTGAATCCAAAACCACGAAAGTTTTAAAAGAAGATTTTCCGACTTCATAATTCTTGTGACGTGAGTACGAAGTTACGTATGTGGTAATTTAAATTTTTAACGAAGTACCTTCCAATTCTTATTTCCATTCTTTTCAGAAAAACATGAAATTTGAATTCTCGTAGAAAATAAGAGTTTTAATTATGAGATTTTCCTTCACTTGAAAACTGAACATCAAATCAAGGTTATTTTTCATTAGTTGAATTTAAAATCTTATAATTTTTGCTACTGTTTAAGAAATTCAGTTGATTAGAAGTATTTTCATATTATTTGTTTTATTTATTATTCTTTAGAAAACTTTGATCGAAAGAAACCCGATCCCCTTATTTATTTTTTAGCAAAATTACAATTAGAAGAAACGTAGAATAATTTAGAAATTGAAACTTTGGGCTCCCTATGGATATGATCCTGGACTCACCAGGTAAAACTACACCGCACATCCTTGCACTTGGGGGTTAATTTTAGACTCACATTCTAGAAGCGGTCAAGTTTTTGGCGCCGTTGTCAGGGAATTCTATCTTAGTTTTTTGGCTATTCTAGGTTTATTTAATTTTCTTATATTTTGAAAAAAGAATTTAAAAAAAAAAATTAAACATTTAAAAATTTTCTCTTAAATTCTCCTAGTAACTTTCTTAAGCTTCCAGTCCATACAGTTCTTCGACTTCCAAACTTTTCTAGTGCATGAGTGGTTGGATTCGTGGAGAAGACGGTAGATTGAAGCGTCCCGACTATCTAGAGTCCTCTCCTATCACTAAGAATCACTCCTTAGATCCTCAAACTTCAAATTCTTCTCCTCATACTCTAGAAATGGCTAACAATTCAGCTAATAATCAAACCATTGTTCCTAGACATTTCATGAGAGATATCTTACAACAAAATAAGCATAGGCCTGAGTCCTGTATAGTTTGGCCAGAACCTTAGAGACCTTTTAATTTTAAACTTGGCATGATACAGTTATTGCCTACATTCCACAGTATGGATTCTGAGAATCCATACGATCATCTTACAAGGTTTAGGAATATCTGTGTCACTATAAAGGATCAGGGATGTCCCATAGATTTTGTGTTTCTTAAGCTCTTCCTATGTTCTTTAAAAGATAAAGGTGCTAGGTGGTTTGAATTCTTACCACCTAATTCCATTCACTCATGGGATGAGATACAAGCAAAATTCTCGAAAAAAATTCTTTCCTCCTAATAGAACTGATACTATGCAGCATCAGATTTTGAATTTTGCCCCACAACCTGGTGAAACATTTTATTGGAGTTAGGAGAGGTTTAAAAACCTCTTGCATTCATGCCCACATTATGGTTTTGAAGTCTGGTGTCTATCCAGTATATTTTACGGGTCTTTAACTCCCCAGTTAAAGCAATTTGTGGAAACCATGTACAATGGGCAGTTTTACGATCAAACCCCTGAAGAAGCTTATGAATATTTCGAGTTTTTAGCGTATAACGCCCAAACATGGGACAGTTCAGGTTCTCAAACCAATACACAAGCTGCTAGTATAACTCCAAGTAGAGGTATACACCAACTAAGTGAGGCTGATGACCAAAGGGCAAAGCTAGCAGCACTTACAAGAGAAATTGAGAGCTTGAAAGTAAAAGACACGCTCATTATAAAAGAACCTATTGCAAACATATACTGCATAATGTGTGACAGTTAAACTCACAAGACTGATGATTGTCCTAGTATGCCCATGTGTAGAGAATTTGTATAAGGTCAATCATCTAATGAACTCTTCGTAAATGCCATAAACCAATTCTGACCTCCTTATCGTGGACTAAATCCGGTAGGAAACCCATACGAGGAAACATACAATCCAACTTGGAGAAATCACCCAAACCTTAGTTGGAGGAATGATGGGGCTTAGTTTTCCCAATCTTATCAAGCTCTACATCCTCTCATTCCCCAGGCGTCAGTCCCTAATCAGGGATTTTCTCCAAATGTTGGAACAAATTATAATGTTTATATTCCTCTAAACAAAAGGTCCACTAAAGATACCCTTCACCAATTTATGAATACACAATCTACATTGTAGGCCTAAAATAATAGAAACATGGATAAAATTAAGAGCCAATTGACCACGTTGACCCAAGCTTTAAATGCTCAACCAAAAAGGTTATTTCCTACTCAACCTCGTCCAAATCCGGTAGGCCAAGCTAAACAGGTTGAAGGTTCTTCTAGTGCACTTGGAAATATGGAACAGGTGTAAAATATTACTACACTTAGGAGTGGGAAAGAAATAGATAAGACTATTCTTCCTAAGGCTAGTGAAATGAGGGAGGAATTAGAATATAAAAGAACAGAAGGGGAGGATAAGAAAGCTAGAAAGTAACCTATCATTATAGATGATGGCGAATTAGAGATAAAGGAAGATGAAAAGGAGAGAGGAGAAAGTGAAGAAGTGAAAGAATGGGAAACACAGGTAGTGTCTAGGGAATACGTTCCTAAAGCACCTTTTCCCCAAAGATTCCTTAAGGTTAAGAAAGAAACCCAGGCAGCTGAATTGCTAGAGGTGTTTAAACAAGTTAAAATTAACATCCCACTCCTCGATATAATTAAACAAGTGCCAGTTTATGCTAAATTTTTTAAAGAGTTGTGCACTGTAAAAAGGAAGTTAAATGTTAAAGAAAAAGCATTCCTCATTGAACAAACAAGTGCAATTTTACAAAGTCGCACTCCCCCAAAATATAAGGACCCTAGTTGTCCCACAATTTCCTGTTACATAAAGGAGTACTATATTGATAGAGTACTACTTGATCTAGGAGTGAGTGTTAATCTACTTCCCTATTCAGTGTACGAAAATATGGGCTTAAGAGAATTAAAACCTACCCGTGTGACGTTATAACTAGTAGATAGATCAATTAAAGTTTCACGTGGTATAGTAGAAGATATATTGGTTAAGGTGGAAAACTTTTACTTTTCAGTTGATTTCATCATACTGGATACTCAACCATTGACCAGTTTATCAGCCCTTGATCAGACACTAGTTATTATTGGACCACCATTCTTAGCTACTTCAAATGCTTTTATCAATTACAGGAATGGTTTAATGAAAATGTCCTTTGGTAACATTGAATTTGAAACTAATATCTTTCATGTTCCAAAGCAACCAAATGAGGTGTCTGACATTTATGAAGTAGATTTGATGGAAGACATAGTTCAAGATTACGTAGAAGACCCTTTAGAAATGGCACTGTGTTTCAATAAGGAGATTCCTAGCTCCACAACTCCAAGTACCGAAGTAGAAAGAATGTTTAAATGGTTAGAAGTATGTCCGTTAATGTCAATCCGTAATTAGATGCCAAATTTTAAGGACTTGGGACCGCTCTTGAACATAGTAGATTCTTCTGAAACAAAAACCTCAAGTCCTTATAGAAAGCCTTTACCCCAGAATCTGAAATATGTTTTTCTAGGTGAAGGAGAGAGACTTATCCTATGGTTATTTCTTTAGAACTGACCACCACACAAGAGAGCATGTTGATTGAATTGCTCAAAAGTGATAAGAAAGCTTTAGGATGGTCAGTAGCCGACCTGACAGGTATAAGTCCGCTCCTTTGCACACATCAGATATACTTAGAAGAGGATGCTAAGCCGGTTCATCAAATGTAAAGAAGGCTCAACCGGAACATTAAAGAGGTAGTAAGAGCTAAAGTGCTTAAATTACTTGATGTATGCATTATTTACCCGATTTCTGGCTCCAAATGGGTAAGTCCTACACAAGTAGCACCTAAAAAGTTCGGTGTGACTGTAGTTCAAAATGAGAACAATGAGTTGGTTCCAACTCAAATTCAGACTGGTTGGCGAGTTTGCATTGACTACAGAAAGCTCAATGCAGTTGCTAGAAAGGATTACTTTCCCCTTCTTTTTCTAGATCAAGTCCTAGAGAGAGTAACAAGCCATGCTTATTATTATTTCTTAGATGGCTACCTAGGGTATAATCAAATAGAGGTTGCCTTAGAAGACCAATCTAAAACGACATTACTTGTCCGTTTGGCACCTTTGCATACAAAAGAATGCCCTTCGGCCTATGTAATGCACCTGCTACATTTCAACGCTGCATGACCAGTATATTCAGTGAAATGGTAGAAGAAATCGTCGAAGTGTTCATGAATGATTTTTTTGTCTATGGTGATTCATTCGAATAGTGTTTGAAAAATCTAGATCTAGTGTTAACTTTATGTGAAGAAAAGAATTTGGTTTTAAATTGGGAGAAATGCCATTTTATGGTAACGTAAGGCATTATGTTAGGTCACATAGTATCTAAAAGCAGTATCCAGGTAGATCAAGCTAAAGTTGAGTTAATTTAGAAACTCCCTACTCCACAATCTATCAAAGACATTAGGTCATTCTCGGGGTATGCTGGGTTTTATCGGTAGTTTATTTAGTCATTTAGTGAAATTTCCAAGCCCTTGTGTCAATTATTGACATAGGACACACCATTTGAATGGACCCCCCAGTGTCAAAAGGCTTTCGATACACTCAAGGGTTGCCTAACTACAACTCCTATCCTTTAAGCCTTCGATACACTCAAGGGTTACCTAACTACAGCTCCTATCCTCTGAGCTCCAGATTGATCGTTTTTTTTTAAACTCATGTGTGACACCAGTGACCATGCTACTGGAGCTGTGTTAGGGCAAAGAAAAGATAAAAAGGCATATGTCCTTTATTTTGCTAGCAAAACCTTGAATGATGCGTAAAAAAATTACATGACAACTGAAAAGGAATTACTAGTAGTTGTCTTTGCTCTTGAGAAATTAAGTTCCTATCTAATTGGTTTAACAGTGATTGTATTCACTGATCATTCTGCTCTTAAATATTTGTTGACTAAACAAGAGGCCAAACCACGTTTAATATGTTAGATACTACTTTTACAAGAGTTTGATCTCAAAATACGAGATATAAAGGGAGCAGAAAATGTCATAGCTGATCATCTATCATGTTTGCCGGTGAAAGCAATCCCCTTAGATGAGACTCAGATAAATGATAACTTCCTGGATGAACAGTTGTTCCAAGTAGAAGCAGTAACAGCCTCCAGTCTACCCTAGTATGCTAATATTGCGAACTATTTAGTGACTGGGCACATTCTAAAAGAATGGACTTCTAAAGATAAAAAAAAAAAAAATTCTTAAGAAATGTTAGATTATTCTTTTGGGATGATCCATATTTGTTTAAATATTGACTTGATCAGATGATGCGACGATGCATTCCTGAATGGGAAGTTCCAGGGATCATAGAATTCTGTCATTCACATGCCTGTAAGGGCCATTTTTCTACAAATAAAACTGCTGCAAAAATTACTCAAAAGTGCGCAATTCCGTCGTTGGAAATGGTAGTGAAGATCAATCTGCTTAAAGTCTCCCAAAAAGTTCGCTTACCGTTGCTTAAGTCTCCCCGGCAACGGTGCCAAAAGTGCTTGCTCGTCTAATTGTATATTTAATATTGGCTCGACCCCAAGTGCAGGGTGTCTAATTGAAGCACAATAACTAGTAAGTACCGAATCGTGTCCACAGAGAGCCTTAGCAAATCAATGAACAAAACTAATTTTGGAAAAGTTCTAGGTGTAATTTGATCTCA
>JAVXUM010003051.1:0-10575 GCA_035590655.1 Pouteria glomerata | reverse complement strand
AGTTTTCAAAAATTTTAGTTATGATTATTTACCAAATATTTGTATAGTTTTATATATTATTTATAAAATAATTAAATAAAAATAATAAAATTTTTATCATTTTTCCGAGCCAATTAGTCGGCAAAAGTTATAAAAAGTTACTGGAAAAAAAATTAAAATAATATAATTCTTAACTCTACGACCAGAAAATTGACCATCTTCGTAGCTTGGTGCAGCCCCTCTCCGAGTGTCATTGGTAGAGTAATCGTGCCGAGAGGAACAACTTGGTCTCTTATTAACTCGACTAGGGAGGAAGACATCGGTTTCAACTTGTCCTAACCAATCTTCATTTTCTCGAATGCACCCTAGTACAAAATATCTGCCAAACTCCTGTTGTCGACTAAAATTTTCCAGGTCTTGAAGTTGGCTATGACGGCTGAAATAACGAGGGGGTCATCATGAGGCTGACATACCTCTCTTGTTTCTTCATCTGTGAATATGATCAATCAGGTCTCCGCTTTCGCCTTCTTAGATGGTCGGTCTGCCACAAGGACCTCCCTAGGTTTGCTGAGTTCCCGAGCATATTTCTTCCGAGCGGAAGAAGACTCTCCCCCTAAGGCAAAACTACCTGATATCACCCTTATCTCATCGATCGGCTTTTGATTTTATCTCGCAAGGTCGTTCTGTCTCTCAGGACTTCTTCTTCTTAGGCTACTTAGATCGGTCGCCCTTCAATCGGGCCTTCTGTTGTCACGACCAACAAGAAATTGACTGAGGCTTCCCTGGCATACCAATTGTTCAACTTGTCTTCTAAGGTCAAAACACTCTTCTATGCCGTGAATGTGATCCGGATGATAAAGGCAGTATTTTCCTTGGAAGCGATTCTCTGCCGAGGCCCTCATTAGTGCTAGCCACCTGAAGTCGGGATCATGCTGAATCTCAAGGAGTACGTCCGCCAGACCTGCATTCAGTAGAGTAACGATCCTCTAATCATCAAATCTCTGATCAGTATACCTCCGATTGTCAAACATCCAGGGTCCCCTATCTAGTCAGTTATCAAATCTCCTGTTCTTGGAGTATCTATTATCTCTTACATTGTCCAAGTTGCCCTGCCTTTTCTTCTTGGGCTTGGAACTTTAAGCTCCATCGGTATCCTTCTTTGCTTTCATCGTATCCTCCACGTTGATGTACTTCTGAACTCAGAACATGAGCTCAGCTAAGTTTGAGGGTAGCTTTTTTACCAAAGATGCCATGAACCTAGGTGACTGTAGCCCACTCATGAAGGCAGTAAAGACCACCTTCTCATCGGTCTCATCAACTTCTAGAATCTTTTTGTTAAACCTCCCCACATAGTCCCTCAGAGGTTTATCCCTTCCCTGTCTGATGGTGAGGAGAAGAGTGGCAGGTCACCTCTACTTCTATCCGCTAATAAAATGACTCACAAAGAGCTTGTTAAGCTCAGAGAAAGTGGCAATTGAGCTCGGTTTGATTATGAAAAACCACATACGGGCAGCTCCTTTCAACGTTGCTAGGAAAACTTGACACATAATCTCATCAGAGTACACATGGATGAGCATTAGTGTTTTATACGTCCCCAAGTGATTCAATAGATCGTGCAACCTATCAAACGAATCTAATGTCGGCATTTTAAACTTCACTGGGAAAGGACAAGCCATTACAGTTGGAGTGAATGGAGAATCAGTGTTATCCAGAAGATTCTCCACTACATTTGGCGTCTTCATCGCCGCCAAGACTCCTTCCATTTGAGCCTGCATGGCTCTGAACTATTCATGCCATGGGTTGGCATGAGCATCCCTCACGTTAGTGGCTTCAGCTCTGGACACATCCACACGGCCACCCGGAGGGACAGCAGCTCCAACGGTTCTTTCCCTCCTCGATTCTTCTGGGAAGACATTCTATCCCACAATGCCAGCCCCCAGTGCTGGAGGGGCTTTAGCAACTCCATCTCCGACTCCAGCGGGGGCCATTCCAACTTCAACCCCAGCAGGGGCTCCATTTCCCTCCGTGTTGTGCTCAACAACACCTTTGTTGTTTGCTCCGTTCATCGACGAAACCACCGGAGGTGGAACAGCAGCAACAGGAGGTGCGACATTCATCCGTTGTAGCAATGTCCAGTTCTGGGCCATCAGCGTCTGCATGACAACCATCATTTCTTGCATTTGCCTCTCCACGGCACTAATCCTCTCATCATTCTGGTTTTTCATCCTTACTGTTAGCTGGGACTCAGGTTGAGTGTTTGTACCGGATCTCGTTTGCACCATAAAACCAGTGAGAAAAAGTCAATTCCCACAGATGGCGCTAACTGATGATGCAACAGTTGATCTGGATGAGCATTGGATGATCCAAAACCGGGTTCGAGTCTTCAAGAATTGCTTATTTGACACTGGTTTGGTGTCTGCCAAAGATCCTCTGATGTTTAAGTTAGTAAGAAAGCTGAGAAAGTATTTTGGCAGAGTAACAATAGAGCAAGGTGTAATCTGTGTACCTGGACATCGGAGGTAGATATATTTATAAACGTATATTGAGCCTGCATGGACACCGTGCATGTGAATAGTATTAAATCAAAATTACCAATCAATCAAAATATACCACGTGTAACCATAGATCTCCGTAGTGATATCACTTGATTAGCTATCAAAAAATCATTAGTGGGCAAACAGCACCCTAGTAGGCGAGTATCATAGAATTTGTCAGGTCATGGTTATACATGTGACCGTGATGTAAGCATCTTTGTCATATATAAGGAGATCGGCCCAATCTTCTAACGCATGATTAGTCAGTCGGGGTCAATGCATCTCAGTCGAGAATGAATATTCGGACTGGTCGATAGTGCTAGTCCAATTCATTCGAGTATGATCATCGGTCGGTGGATCCCTATCAATTGCCAAAGGGTTCACTATTACCAATCAATTAACAAAAAAAAAAAAAAAATTACTATTTTAGTTCTCACAAAACTCTAAAATATGTCCTCCCTAGTGTATTCTTCATTAATGCTGGGTACATATATATAGAGTTACAAAATCCTATTCTAATTTGGACTCAAATAAACAGATTTCCTAAACATAGATTTCTAAAATGGAAACAAAATTTTTCATAAAATAATCTGCTCAAACCATCGCGCATCCTGCAGGCTCCTAGTACTCATGTGGCGCAACCGCATGTTCCCTGCATGCAGCCTGCGATGCGTACTGAAATTTTTTGCGTGTTTCCTAATCTGTGCAGTCTTCTTCACTCCTAATTGGATTTGGATTGCAATATTGTAGTTGTGACCTTTTGAAAACTTGCCAATTTGGAATGGAAACTTGCCTTCTTGAAAAATCTTTAATTTAGGAAGTACTCAAATCTTCTCTTCTCTTCAATTTAGGAAATATTCAATCTGTCATATTTAATTTAAAATTTTGTAAGGATTTGTCACAATAAAACCTTATAAAAAAAACTCTACTATTTTTTTTAAGTTGGAATACCGAAGTTGACGTTAGAACGCCAAAGTGCAGACTTATTCGCATTAGAACACAAAGCCTAAGTTGAAACGCGAAGGCCATTTTTGGGATTGTGGTTATTTTCTTAAATTTTGTTTTGGGGATCTATAAAAAAAAACTCTAGGGTTCTAAGATAATTAGCTTAGAATTTTCCACAGGAGATGAAGGCTTTTCTTCTATTTCCTCTCTTTTTTTTACTTTCCTTCTATTTTATTTATTTATTTGTAATGTAGGCTAGTTTTTGTTGGGTTTAACCCACGGGGGCCACTTCGAGCTATGTAACGTAAGTAACCTTTTATACTTTCGATGTTTTTTTTTTTTCATTTTTGTTAAACTACAATTGAGCGATCATGATTTCGAAGAATTTTAAGCAATGTGCTTACTAAGTGTTTAATGGAATATCTTACCCAGGTTTAAATTTTACTTTAAGTTCTTTTTATTTTTCTCGTCTTTTAAATCACTCACCCATTATTCACATTTAATTCTATAATCCCTTACACCTAAATTAAATTTGTTTATAATCAATTTAAGTTATAGATTAGTCCTTAGGAACACCTACTAATATCAAAAGAATCAAGCCTTAATTGAGCTTCTTCTCACTACGGAGGAATGACTTTTCTTGGCCAAAGAAGCAGTCAACCATTGCTGGGCAGTCGAGAAAGCCAGATATGTCAACCGCTAGCTAAGGAATAGATGGCTGCTGCTTCGCAATCGGTGATGAGTTACATTTTTGGGGGGAAATAACTCTAAAAGCCGCGCGAACGAGCGAGCAAAATAGAAAAACAGCGACCATGGTTCAAACTATCTTTCTCTCTCTAATTCGGCCCGAAGGTTTTGGTTGCACCCACCACTGGCCCAGAATGGGTCACCGACGCCGGCTGGAACCTTTCCCCTGTGAAGGTTAAGTGGGTTTCTCTCTCTCTCTCTCTTATTGCTCCGGCTTCAGCCCACGGCGGCGCTCAGCAACTTAATCCGACCAACCACCATTTCTCTAGGCCATGCCCAGGTAATGCATTGCATTATTCTTCTCAATTTCTCTCTCTCTCCCCCCTCTTCTCCCTAATGCTTTATGTTTCTCATTCTCTCTGTCTTTGTCTCCGTAGACCCGCGATCAAACAGCTCAATTTCTCTCTTTGTATGCAGGTTCAAGTAAACCATTTGTAGTTATTTCTCTCTGTTTCACTCAGGTTCTATTTAATTTTGACTTTGGGCCAACCATTGTTGTGTTTTGGTGATTATTTGTTAGCTTTTAGTTTTGAGTTTTTGTTGACTATTTGGGTGATTTTTGCTTAATTCCTGCTTAATTTTCGACTAGAGACCAATTTTTTTAATTTTTCCTTGCTATTTTTGCTTGCTAATTAAATTACTTTTCATTTTGTTAGTGTATTTTTGCTAAACTTTTGCTTGAATGAACGATTGGAATTAATTTGGAATGGCGTCGGTTAAATTAATGGGTCTAAAGTTACCATTAATTTGTTGGAATTCTGTTGCTTAAGATATATATTTTTGTAAAACAGTGTCTTTAATGCTGAGTTAGTAATTTTCCTATCATATTTTTTATTCTCATAGCTAAGTAATTTTTTTACCTTTTTTTTTTTAATTTATTTTTTATTAATGTAAAATATAAAAAAATTATTTGAAATTTTAATGTAGTTTATATGCTATAAACTTTTACGTGGAGGAAGAACCACTTTAGAGAAATATTTTAATTTATGATATAGTATTTTCGTGAAGGAAGAACAACTTTAGATAAATATTATATAAACCTCAAAAGATTTCTTTGTTAATTTGGGAAAATGTAGGATGTATAAAAAACTAATAAATAAAAAAAAATTTAAAAAGTATACTGTTGGTTTCGATTTTGTCATTATGGTTTGGAATTGGTTTGAAATTTGGTTAGAATTAAAGTTTCCATAATCTGGAATGAACGGGGGTTAAATGTTTACCTGTGAAATTAATTTTTAATTTCAATAAATTAAAATTTGATTTAGTAGTTATTAATTAAGTTTTTAATTTAATTAATAACTATTTACTTTGCATTAGTTTTTAGGTTGTTTATTGTAATGTCATACAATACACTATTGATGTATAAACAGTAAGTCATTACCTAAGGAAATAAATTAAATGCAAAAATGTTATAAAATTTTTTCAAATATTAAAAAGTATTCAAATAATATGGAAAGAGTGAGCGCCAAAAAAAAAAAATGATCAAAACCATTTAGCAAATTCAACAGTTACAAATATCTTAATTTAAAAAATGACAAAATAATTTCTTGTATATATTAAAAATATTATCAAATTATTAAAATATTAGACTTAATTTATCTCATGACACAGACTTGAAAATTTATTTAAAAAGATAAATTTTAATTCATTTAAATTTATAAGTTTTGGGTGAAAGATTTACATATTTCGACATAGGCGAAATAAAATTTTTTTGATCCATTTTGTGAACTTTCCTAACAATTTTTAGTACTTTTATAAATATATTCAAATGTTTTTATGTGTGCATAAAAAACCCTACAAGAATTTTCTAGAGAGGTTTACAAAGAAGGCGTTAGCTATTTTTCATCTATTTTTTTATTTTCATATTTTCTTTGTGTGCTTGTCAATTCATATCAAAAAGGGAGTATAGAAAATTTCAATTCCGTGGTCTTGTGAACTTGAAAGTTGAATCTAAAATTTAAATTTTTAAAATTTTTGCCATATAATGCCTTGATATGTTTGTTCAAGTGATACAAATTTATTTTGAAATTTAATTTAAATTTTGATATGGAATTGCCAAATGGGAGATTGTAAGTTTTTATTGTGGCAAATTCATATAAAATCTTAAATTAAATATAACAGATTGAATATTTTCTAAATTGAAGAGAATAGAAGATTTGAATATTTCCTAAATTGAAGAATTTCCAAGAGAGCAAGTTTTCATTCCAAATTGGTAAGTTTGCAAATGGTCACAACTACAATATTGCAATCCAAATCCAATTAGAAGTGAAAAAGACTGCACAGATTAGGAAACATGCAGAAAATTTTAGTATGCATCACAGGCAGTACGCAGGAAGTGCGCGGCTGCACCACATGGACGTTAGGAGTTCGCAGGATACGCGATGGTTCGAGCGGAATATTTTATGGAAGTTTTTATTTCTGTTTTGGAGATCTATGTTTAGGAAATCTATTTATTTGAGTCCTAATTAGAATAAGATTTTGTAACTCTATATATATGTATCCAGCATTAATGAAGAAAACACTGGGGAGAACATATTATAGAGTCTTGTGAGAAAGAAAATTTTTTCTTGTGAGCGTATAGATCTTTCTATTGTTTAATTTATTCTTTGTTGGAGTCTGTTCACTTTCTAAAGAGTTAGAAAGCTAGTTTCCACTTAGTCTAGGTATATCGTGGATTCGAGCAATTGCTTGAAAGAAGTCGTAAGAAGAGTCGTAGAGATTTCGAGTGGGTACTTGTAACCTAATTGTACAGTGGAAACTGTTTTGAGATTTTTACCTAGATAAGGTTTTCCTCGTTAATTATTGGTGCCTTCATATTTTATTTTTATTGTGTGGATTGGTTGATTAATTTGAATGTTTCGGATAATTTTCACTTTTGTTCACGTTCTAACACTAACTTTGTGTTCCAACTTGATGTTTTCTTAATAAAGTTCCAGCACAGGGTTTGTGTTTTTGCTCAAAAAATGGTGGCCTCCCTTTTGCTAACATTTCAACTTGAACTTTAATGCTCCAACATGGCTAATTTTTTCCCTTGATGTTCTAACGTCAAAATCAGCATTCCAACATGAAATATGCTTGATCGAGCTCAATTTCTTATCTCTCTTCCTATTATCCTGGACTTTTTTCACACTTTGATATGTTAAATATTAATTCGTCATTTATAAGTCCTAAAATATATCAAAGTCACCATGAAAGATTTATTTGAACTAGTGTGTTACTGCCACATTTAAGATATTAATTAATATTTATGCTCATCTGCTAATGATAAAGGGTGAATAGACATGCAAAGCATCATTCATTTATGCAAATTTTAAACGAGATTCAAGGGCAACCAATTAAGGGACACACTTTGGAAGGCTGTCCCTACAGGCACTTTCAGAGAATTTAATTTTCAAATGGAAGGCATAGAGAAAATAGACAAGAAACATATTTGTGGTTGAAGAAAATTAACCACAAAGTATGGACTAGTTCCCATTTCAGCGGTATATGCAAGATTGGCATTCTTGTAAACAATCTTGGTGAGTCATTCAACAACTAGTACTTGAGGCAAGAGACAAGCCAATTGCGGCCATACTTGAATGGATAAGAAAGAAACTTGTGAGTCGGTTTCAAATGAAAAGGCAAGGGATAGAAAAACATGGTGGTCTAATTTGTCTTGAAATTCAAGAAAAGTTAGAGAACAACATAACTGATTAGAGAAACTGCTTGGTATTTTCGAAGGTGAATTAAAGTATGAAGTTAATTTTTATTTTTTATTTTTTAACACAACATACTCCACGGACTTGGCAAATAGGACTTTTTGTTATAGGATGTGGGACTTGATAGGCATACCATATAAGTACATAATTTAGTGCAATATACATGCATAAGCAAACCCCTGATGAATTTGAGCAACTATGCTACAACGAAGAGAATTACCTGACGGTCTGTAAATAATGATCTGGAAGACCAAGAAAACTTAAGAAAAGTGATACAGATGTGCTAGCTGATCCAAACAAAATTTTTAAGAAACAAACATTACAAGACATATATTATATGTGAGGAAAAATTATCACCAACCGGGTGACATGGTTGGTTTGGCTCAAGAAGATTTAACTAGCTAACTAGTAACATATCATACCGAATATCATCCAGTTACCTTTGAACCACCACAGTTTGTATAATCCTATAAATGAACTATCTAACTCATAAGTCGCAGCAAATTGGGAAAAATGAAACACCAATGGAGAACCAATTTTTGAGCATATAGCACATGGGATTGATCAATAGACATAAAAAGACAGCACTAGTGAAGAAAAACCAAGACTACACATTTTGGTGATGCTACCAATTATCCATGTTGTATTCAACGCTAACTATGCGAGTTCTATGTTAGGCAAGGTTTCGTGTAACTACTCCCATTATTCTTTGGGTATATACATAAATGCGTGAAACACCGTTTTTTATATCGTGTGCTTGAAGAATTACGTGGAGATGCTACCAAAATTTCATCTAATAGTAGAATTAACAAATGTCGCGTTGAGTACGAGGTGGATCATGTATTCTCGAATAGGATATGACCACTTACCTTGTAGTGAGAACTATTTAGGTTTTTTCCAGACACGCGTGCATGATTGTGTCAATTAGTCAGTTGCTGAAACATGTACCATCTACCTATTTGGTACGTTCCACGACATGGTGCTTCAAGTGATGGACAAGAGCTGGATTGACTTACCAGATAGGTTGTCCACTCGATATATCCAAGTGATTGACGAATTCATTGTGTACACCCTCTAATTGACTACTCAACAATCGATCAACTGCCCATGCAGAAAATGTATTAATCGATATCATTTCACCGGAAATGTGGTAAGGGACCATCTTTTAAGACATGGGTTTTTAAAGACTTACAAGAATTGGACAAAACATGAGGAGGCTTGTGTTTCATTATAGCAAGTTGAGGAAAAAGTAGATCTATATCAAGATACAGTACCTAGTAGTCAAATGATGGAAATACTGCAGGATATCATGGCTGCGATGCTCACCCTAGAACCAAGTACCGCGGCAGATGATGCGGGTGTAAGTAATCTGAGCCTTAGGGCCAATGAGAATGCATTGAAGTTTTTAAGAATTTTAGATGATGCAAACACAGAGTTATATCTTGGATGCCAAAACTACAGTCAATTATCTTTCATAGTTAAGTTGTTGCATCTAAAAGTTCTTAATCAATGGATCAATCGCTCATTCGACATGTTATTAGAATTATTGAGAAAAGCCCTGCTAGCAGGTACAAAGCTCTGTGAGTCTTACTATCAAGCTTGTAAGTTAACAGAAGATTTGGGCTTTATGTATAAGACCTGGGATGCATGCCCAAATAGTTGTATGTTGTTTCGGAATGATCATCTAACCATTGAGAAATGCCTTGTCTGCAACAGTTCTCGGTGGAAGCAAGGCAATGTAGGCCAGAGTACTAACGCCCAACGGAGAAAGGGTGCCAAACCAATTGCTGCGAAACAAGTCTGATACTTTTCTCTAAAACCGAGGTTGCAAAAGTTGTTTGTTTCATCTAAGATGGCTAAATTAATGAGGTGGCATGCAGAGAACAGTTATGATAACGAAAAAATGATACATCCTTCTGACTCACCGACCTAGAAAGAGTTTGATCAAATGCATCTAGATTTTGCGTCAGATAGTCGGAATGCCCGGCTCGTATTAGCTACGGATGGGGTAAATCCTTTTGGAGCGATGAATGTAGCGCACAGTACATGGCCTGTTGTCATTATTCCTTATAACCTCCCGCTGTGGTTAAGCATGAAGCAACCGTTTCTAATGCTGTCAACTCTTATTGATGGGCCAAAAGGGCCAGGAGACAAGATCGATGTATACTTACAACCGTTGATAGAAGAGTTTCAGGAATTGTGGACTATCGGTGTAATGACTTTTGATGCTACATCAAACGAAATGTTCAACCTCCGTGCAGGCTTATTATGGACGATTAACGATTTCCCAGCATATGCCAACTTATCTGGCTGGAGTACGAAAGGTAAGTTTGCTTGTCCGAGTTATAATAAAAGCACCCAGTCACGGTGGTTACTCATTGTAAGAAGTTTGCTTACATGGGTCATAGATAATTCCTGTCAAATATACGTAGGTTCAGGAGGAACATAACTACCTTCGATGAGAATCGTGAATTTGCCCAGCCTCGAAGAGACCAACTAGCCATGAATTTTTGACCTAGCTAGACGCGGACGGTATACTAACTGTTTATAAGCCTGCTGACTTGAGAAGACGTTTACCCAGATCAACTGAGCCTCGTGATTACACTTGAAAAGTGTAATTACTAACTCAATATTTTAATGTAGAATGATGCATTAATTTAATAAATTCTTTT
>JAVXUM010003042.1:0-10575 GCA_035590655.1 Pouteria glomerata | reverse complement strand
AGATTAGGAAATCTTTTATGCACTTCCAATTTTAACTTAAGATTGAATATGGTTTTGCCATTAATTTAAACTTTACAAATATAATGCACAATTATATAAATATATTCAATATCTTGGAAGGATTTCCACATATTAGAGGTTAAGCAAATATTGCTTTCAAATTTGCCAAAACAAGTTTGTAATTCATTTTTTTTTTTTAATTTCAAAATCACGTAAAACTTTATTTTTTTGCAATATTTTTTAAAAATTGTGATATTTTGGCATAAAACTATCGCGAAGAAATTCTTCAAAATGTCTATTTTTACTCATTGTGAAGGGTTATTTATCTTTAACAATGTATTTAACTAAATTATTTTGTACTTTTGTAGAGTCATAAGAAAATAAATATTTAAATTACCCCATTCGTTACCTAATTGAGTTTATGTGACATGTAAAAAATATTGGTCAATGACAGAATTAATGTGGAGATCGTGTTGGTTCTTTCTATTTAAATGTCTCTTTCGGTGACTAGTATCAGAAATAATTCTACCATCTAATAAATTCCCATAAATATTATATTTAGCCTTATGTATACCATCATCCCGTGAAATTCTAGTAAAAAAATCTCATAATTTTGAAAAGCCACATTATTGGGCATGGTAGAAAGATGGTACACTAAAATCACCAGTTATGGTTAGAGGTGTTGCAATTTCTGGTGATGCAAATTGATCTATTTATTCTCGAGGAGGATAAGATATTGAATTCTCACCCTCCAAATTAAAAAAAAAAATGGTATCTCTAGGATCAATTTAGAAATATTAATTTGATGAAAAAATTAAAGTATGCAAATGAAAAAACAATGTATGTATGCAAATCAGAAAACATAAATACTAATTTGGAATAATTTGAAACACTTGATCTTTTAATCTGGATTTTAAATTTGACACAATTCGATGCACTTGAAAATAACTGAAGAGCACACTTGAGACTTGGTAGCTTGGTAGTATAGAAATTTGAGAGAGAATTACTGATTTTTTGCAAATTATGATGAATGAATTTGTAGGGTATTTATAATTGAAGGTTGAGGGGGATTTTATAATTTTTTTGGGATAAATTTTGTAATTAAATTAAACTTTTTGGATCGTTGGACCACCAACGGCCACTAGCGGAGCAACGAGCAAACCAAAAAAAAGGAAAAAAGGAAAAATTGCTACCGTGTGCAAAACGGGTGGGGAAAAAAATTGAAAAGCTTACTGCGATGCAGAATAGGCGGAGAAAGGAAAAAAAAAAAAAAAACTATGTGTGACACGCGTGGAGGGGATCCGGTGTAGTAGGCTCATGGGAATAGGGTCACAGGCTGGGTCACGGGCTATTGTCTTAAACCCTTCAAGGGTTCCTTAAACTTGGGGCAATTGTTTTGTATATGACTAGTCTCTCCATAGTAATAGCACTTAACAGTGCTCATAACTCTTGATCGAGACGTAGATCTACAACGATGGTCAAATCTTTTCTTTTGACTCCTCCCTCGCTCGAAACTCTCTATAACTAGTAATCACCTCTCTCTAGGTTGCTTTCATTTCTCATTATTTTGTCATTCTCCTTCAAAACCATAATCACCTCATTTAGTCCCCGTTTGGTAACGTTTCTGTTTTTTGTTTTACTGTTTTCGTTATCAAAATTTTGAAAATTTACAACAAAAACATGTTTGTTAAAATTTATTTTCATTTTTTTGTTTCCAAAAAAATGAAAACGACAACAGAAAAATGAAAACAGAAAAAAGTGTTTTCACTCATATTTTCTCTTTCTGTTCTAAATAGTTTGGCCCATTTCTAAATATTGTCCATTTTAATATAACATAATATAAATAATATAATATAATATATAATATTATATTATTATATATAACTATATATAATTATATAACTATATTATAACCATATATTTAACTGTATTATAACCATATATATAATTATATATTATAATATAATATATTAATTTAATATAATACAATATAATATAACATATATATAATATATTAACTTATTATAATACAATATAATATATAATATATAATAATATAATATAATATAATATAATATAATAATTTAATTATAATATTATACAATGTAATAATTTAATTACTATATAATATCATATATTAATAATATAATATAATAATTTAATTATAACAAAATATAATGCAATAATTTAATTAATATATAATATAATATAATATAATATATAACATATAATATAATACAGCATAATATAATAATTTAGTTATAATATAATATAATATAATAATTTAATTACTATATAATATAATATATTAATATAATAATTTAATAAAATATAATATATAATATAAAAGATATAATATAATAATTTAATTACAATATAACATAATATATTAATAATATAATATAATATAATATAGTATAATATAATATAATATAATATATATAATACGTAATATATAATGCAATATTATATAATAATTTAATTATAATATAATATAATAATTTAATTACTATATAAGATAATATATTATTATAATAATATAATATAATATAAAATATAATATAATATAACAATGCAATTATAGTATTATATTATATTATACTATATTGTTAACATATTACGATATAATTAATATAATATAATATAGTATAATATAATATAATATAATATAATTAAATAGTTTCTAAAAATAAAAAAATAATAATCGTAAACAAAATTATGTTATCAAACGCTATTTCAGTTTTCATTTCAGAAAAGAAAAATAATAACAGAAAACACAAAACAGAAAAAAAAAACAAAAACAAAAACAAAAACAAAAATAGAAAAACGACAGCGTTACCAAACGGCTCCTATATATTTCATTTCCATAATTGTAATACTGAAATTAATAGATTAGGTACTCTACCAAGTAGATTTATAGCCACAGAAACACACCATTGGTGTCTACCTCATACGACCTTAGTCATAAAGTGAACTGTGCAAATTTGTGTTTACTAGTTGGACTAAGTAGCAAGAATGAATTATATATTAATCATTATCTGTCTCATTTTGTAAGTTGTTACTTAGTGGACATGAGTCACCAACCCTTATATAAATCTCAGAATTTTCAACCATTGAGTATACTTATATCCATTATTTATAGTACCACTGTATCCAAAGTGCAAAATCAAATTTATTACATATGTATCAATGCCATTAGATATTGTTACTTAACATTTTCATGAATTCCTTGTGATAGTGTTTATATTCTATTATTCTTCTCATAGACTATCAATCAATATATGCTTTATTAACTCCCCAGCTTATCCATTGATCTAATTCAAATCTACAAAAACCAATTGCATTGAAAGGAAAGAAAATTAAAAAAGGTTTAAATTAGCCATGTGCACAGAAAAGCACATGTCGTGTGCACGAGGTGGAAAAATAGTTAGGTGGTATTATTTTCGTTATCCTATTAGTTCTTATTATTCTTGTTCAAAAGTAACGTTGGAGCTCCTTTTCCTGACAACAGATTAGAGATCTTACTTTCTCAAGTCAAGTCATAAATCTTTTGTGAGCCTAGGCAAAGGATAGACCATGGGCGTGCACGAGACTATCAGGATGAAAGTGTGTGCATGAGAAAAGACTTTGCATGCACACAGGACAAGTTCATCTTCCGACGTGCACACAAAAAGCATTATGGTGTACACATGGGAGAAGGTTTACAGGTTGTGTGTGCACAATAGAGACCAAGCTACGCTGGTTAGTCTATCTTTAGCTTTTGATTTTTTTTTTTTCATATCATTTTCATCAATTTCCTCAATAACAGTTCATCAATGTAAGTACAAAAGGTATTAACACTTGCTGGTAATGGTTATAGAGAAGATTTATGTTTTGATTTGTAAATGAAGTAAAGGATTTAACACAAGAATGGGTTCATACTTCATTTTCTTTCACTATATGTGTGTATCAAATTTAAACCATTAATGAATTCATCCCAAACAGATGGATAGTTCATCATGAACAACAGGTTTAAACCTACTCAATGTAATCTTTAACATATGTATTTAGCATACATGGAATATTCAACACGTATATATGGAGTATAATGTTTTAAAACCATGAGATTATTAAATTTCATTGAAACTTTAGAATTAAACGTACTTAAATGAGAGTAATACAAAGATGGATAACCTCTTCAAAAGTATTTACCTTGTACCTAACTGAGGTCAAAGTGGATAATAGGTGTGTTTGAAGTTATATAAAATTGTATAAAATTATATAAAATCATAAAAGTTAGTGTGTCGTATTTTGTATAGTAAGTAACAAATTTAAATTTTATAATATCATAATTCGTATTTGTAGAAATTTATAGATATTTATAAAATTTTATATTATTTTTTATAACCCTAAACACTGCCAATATTATATTGTGAAGATACGAGTCATTACATGTTTGCAGGGGGGATTTGGGGAGAAAAAAATAAAAAAGTAAAAGGACAATATAAGGACAATGAGAAGGAATTCTAAAATTTTACATATATATTTTTATTTTCATGGATCAAAAAATAAAACAAAATAAAAGAAATTTATCAATTAATTAGTTTTCCAAATTGATTTTTTTTTATTTTCTCAAATATATATTTTTTATTTTCATTTGTCTTTACAAATCAAACATGAGAAGTGATTTTGAATTTTTATCTCTTCCTTTTATCTCGATAAATTCTTCATTCTAATATAACTTTAGGTTTCATTTATTTAAATATTTTTACTTATACTTTTAAAAAATATTTTTTCAAAACATAAATAAATTTATTTATTTTAAAAATATTTTTACATTTGAATAAATGGAGCTTTAGACCCAATCATTCTTTCTCAAGGCTGCTCTTAAAAATATTAATTTTTGATAAAAAAAAATGGTCATATAAATATAAGAGTGGTATGTATAAACAATTATTTTTGATTTAAATATTATGAATTGAAGAGCATAAATAGTTAATTAAAGTACATAGATCCAAAGGGTTTGGAGAGGAACTTCAATCGAGGGAAAAAAAAAAAAAAGAAAAAGAAAAAGATTGCAAACGATCACAAAACCACATGCGCGTAGCTAGGTCAACGGCTAATTACCAGCAATATGTATGTGTGTGTGTATATACAAACATGGGACCAAAACAAAGAAACAGCAGCAGGCTTCGATCCCCTTCATGTGCTCGTCCCGGTTAGACCCGACAGAGTCATGTTCCCCCATTACCCAAGCCCCCACATATATTATATACACAAATATATATATATATATATGAATGTATATCACGTCATTTATTGGAATATAGTTCATTTATTATATGTTATTGTTAGTTTGTTTTTATAATTTTTTATAACTTTTTTTTTTCTAAATTTCTATTTACAAAGAAGTTTGTGATAACTAAACAAACAGATCTCTTTATAGCTAAACTTTCAATTCTAAAATTGACTAATAACCCTTTTCGAGGTTTTGGCACGTAACTTAATTATTAAAAAATTGTATTTTGAAACAAATTATTAAAAATATAGTCCAATGCCTGAGTCTCATGCTCATGCAAAATTTAAGAAAGGAGCCACCTACGCTATGTTACTTTGAGTAATCATGTATTTAATGTATGATCTTCGAATCATAAATGGATAATTTTATCATTATATTTGATGTTAAAAGGGCAAGTGTGATCATTTAATTGGCATTATCATTCTATTTTTCTTACAAATTTTTATTATTTTAAAATTTAATAAGGTAATCATTTCATTTTATTCTCCTATATCAAATTATATCTCCGATATTAAAAATTATTATATAAAAAGACAAAAGTATTTGTAAATTAGGTATTCCTTAAAAAACTTCCTTTAATTTAAAGTTGTATATATATGTAACCGAAAACGTATATTGGTATATAATAGTCCATAAACTATGAAAGCAAAAAATAAATAAATAGAAGAAATGAGATGAGGTTTTAATGCATAAAATAATGGTTGCATATAGTGAACCATACCAAGAGGCGCATGCCCAACTGACATTTCTTCCCATCGAGAGACCAAATTATAAATGGACTGGTCCCCCAGCGCGCAAAACCCAAAAAAATATTTATTTATTTACTTGCTTAGATCAAAAAAAAAAAAAAAAAACAGAGAAAAAAAATAGAAATTCAAAATTATTTTTCATGTTTAATTTACAACCAAAAATAAAAAATAAACATAAAATTAAAGAAATATAGATATTTAAATTATAAAATTAATTAATTGCAAAATATCTTTTATTTATTGTATTTTTGAATTTATTCAAATAAAAAAACTCATTTAAAAATTTAAATTTTCTTCTCAGTTTCTTCACTTATCTTTTTTTCTTTTTTTCTAACCATATCATCCCTCCAAACACTTCTTTAAGGAAGAAGTGAAAGCAAACAAACCACGAAACAGCAAATAAAAAGTTATACATATATAGTACTTAAGAAGTAGAAGAAGAACAAAAATGCTAGCTCATAGTGATCAAGCTTATAATGGCTAGCTCTTCCCATCCCGACCCCAGTTAGATTCACAGAAGATCGCCTTCAACTGCTTTTGCTTTGTCTTTTCCTTTTTTTATAATTGTTCCTTTATAACATATTATAATCGTTTCTTGATAACATTTTATAATCTTTCACGCTTTGTTTGCATATGCAGAGGAGCTAGTGGAAGGAATGTTGATCTGCTTTAAGCTGCATTGAGCCCCTAACCCTCCTCCATTATTATTTTAGTTATTACTTCTTCATATATATTTGCTATCTATTTTATTTATTTGTGCTATATATATATATATGTATATGTGATTAATCTATAGTGCTTGTGTTGTTATTTATTTATCGATTTTTGGCTTACATGCTATATGTATGTGGTATTGCATTTTATGTCAATGATTCTTGTGGTTATTGTTTTTCTCATCATTAACATTAATTAGTGCCCCACACCATATATTATATATTAGCCTTCATGTGTATCTACACACAAATATCAAATATATACACAAGTATATATTAAAGAGCAATGGGTCATCTTTGATGACGTGACATACATAACTCACAAGTTTCTCTCTCTCTTTTTTAATCTTTCACGGACAGCCTCTCTTACACCACTTATTTTGGAATTTCTCTCATTTGTTTCGTATTTTTTACTCTTTAACTTGCCTCCTATTATTTTTATTGTTACAATTTTGTACAGGAATAAAAAAAATACCCTCGTGCATTGCTACGACGCTAACGAAACATGCTTGAAATGGCTTGAAAAAAAAAATGAATGTTAGAGAAAATGATCAGAGAGAGTTCTCGATCGTAAATTCTTTGATGATAAAATCAGATAGAATTTGAGAGAATAAATAATAAAATGTAAGAATTCAATTGACAACAATGAACGTACTTGATTTTGCACACCAAGTGTTGTATTTATAAATAAAGAAAATGAATACTTTAATGTAGAAATGATTGGGAAAATAAGATTATTATTATCCTTGTATCCATATATATATATATGTATGTGCATATATAGTGGTTTTCTTTATATTTAATACCAATCTAAATAACAAAACACATCTCTTTGACGTAGGTGGCAGCAATTTGGGGCCGTTTAGGGGAAGGAGAGATTGCTGGGTGGAAGGGGATTGTTGGGTGAAAATGAGAGAGAAAAAAAGGCAACAGAGTTACTTTTTTTTTTTTTTTTTTTTAGGTGGGGGTTGGGATTGGATGTAGTTTGATTTAATAATGTTTAAAAAATAATAAAACACATGTATTTGATGTGACATTTGTGTGCGTGGTAGCAATTTGGGAGGTCGGGGGAAGGTGGAGTTGTTAAGCAAAAGGTGGTTGCTAGGAGAAAGGTAGAGGAGAGAGAAAAAAAAAGGTAGCACACTTAGTTTTTTTTGGAGGGTTGGGTTTGAATGTAGTTTGGTTTAACGATGTTAAAAAATAAAATTAAAAGTAAATTTTTTTTGAAATTTAAAATATAAAAAATTATTTTAAAATAACACGTAACAAGATTTTAATTAAAATTTTTAAAATTTTTAAAGTTTTATGAAACTTTTTGGTACAAATATTCGTTAAACTTTTTAGAAATTTATCAAAATTCATTAAAACGGATTCTGAAAGATTTTTTATTAAGAAGTTTAACTTTTTTGGAGTTTGAAAAAAGGTGAAAACTTTTGAATTTTTGTTTTAAAATTTTTTAAGTTCTTTTGAGTTTCAAACACCTTCTTATATGTTAAATTATATATTTGTGCCTTCTGAGAGTTTTTTTTCTACTTCTAACTTTAATTTTAATATATTTGATACTTAAATTTTAAATACAAACACTTTTACACTAATTAAATTTGCTAAAAATTTTAAAGTTGGGATATTTTCAATCCGTAGTTCGGATTATTTTTATTTTTCTTTCCACTTTGGTTGTCTTTTTTGTCATTATTTTAGTATCTTTTAATTAGTAATTTTTATTTTTATAAGTTATTTTTATAATTTTTTTTATGTAGGTTTATGTTATAAATTTAAAATTATGTTTCTGTATCATTAGGCACACATAATTTTTAATCTATTTAATAAAACATAATGGTCGATTTGACCGTTATGTATGTGTTAGACTGAGAGGAAAAGAGAGAGAGAGGGGGCACGAGAGTAAGAGAGAAAGAGGGGGCATGGGGACTGGGAGAGTGAGAGGATGAGAGACGGGGAGTGCAAGGATTGGGAGGAGTGAGAGGACGAGAGAGAGAGAGAGAGAGAGAGAGAGAGAGAGAGAGAGAGAGAGAGATATGGGGCGTTACGGTTGGGTTTGCTGGAGAATTTTTTTTAAGATAAATTGAATAAATAAATACAAATGAATAAATAATAATTAATTTACCATATAATAATTAATTTTAAATAAATATATTTTTACACTATTAATTTTAAAGAATTTGAATTTGACATATTTTTAATCGTTAAATTTATTTAATGGTCAATATTATTTTTTCCTCTTTCTTTTAATTGTCTTTTCGGTCACTTTACATAAAAATGCACTCTCTTACTTTCCTTTCCACTTTAGATTTTTTTATAAATGTTTTCAAAATATTTTTACATGAATGCATATTAGACAAAGTTAACTAAGTATTTTTTGTTTTAAGAAAATAATATTTAAACTTTAATTTTAATGTACTTAAATTGAAAATTAAAAATAATATTTTTTTGATTTATTTTGTTAAGTTAACCATTGTGTATGTGACATAAGGAGAGGCGGATACTAGGTAAAATGGCATTTCTTTTTTTTTTTTTTTTTTTCCCGAGATAAGGAGGGGATACTAAGTGAAAAACATTGATACCTTTTTTTTTTGGAGACAAAAATTTGATAGATTTTAAATAAATAGCAAAATAAATAGAAATAAATAAATAAGAATAATTAATTTTAAATACAATCACTTTTACACTATTTGTGTTATTTATATAATAAGGAAGTAAAAGAATTTGAATTTGGCATATTTATGTAACAAGGAATCAAATTTTTTTTTTTATTTTTTTCATTTTGTATTTGTTTATTAATTTTTTTCAAAAATTTTTTTTATTAACATTCATAAAAAAAGTTAAAAAAACTCATTAAAACTTAAAAAAAAATAAAAATACTAACTTTTTGGTTCATTTTATTTTATCTAAATAGATAATTTTTACTTAAATAAACATGAATTTTTGAATTTTTTTAAATGCGATTAATATACTTAAAAACTGCAGTTTTGAAAAAAAAAATAAATTTTAATAAAAACAAGAAAAAAAAATAAAAAAAAAAGCTTTAAGATCAAATTAGGGGATAAGCGGTTCGTGCTTTGCACGGACATTTGCTAGTCACTTAACATTCAATACGCGTGTAGAGTATCAAAGTAGTATGTGTGATGTGACAATTAGGAATGCCCAAATGTTAGTTCGTGTCTACCATTTGTCAAGTAACTAACTAACTAAACTAATGAAATTGTAATAAATAAATTTAATTTATTACAATACAACATTATAGCTAGAATTAAATCAGTGTTCAAACCTTTCACTGTGGGGCCCAATGGATATGGTCAGGGACATGAATGAGCTCAGCCTCGAGTACCTTCTTACTCGATGATAATGTCACTTGTCAAGAATGCTTTTTTGTACCAACATTATGCCTCACTCTAGTCGAGATAATTTGTTACCCGAGCAGAGTAAAAGAATTGAGTGTGCATGTTTTTTTTGGTAACCTGGAACTCTTACTAATTTATTATAGCATTCAATGAACTGCGTAGTTGATGGGTAAACTGGGAGATGTACGCTACCCCTTACGTACATCATTCTTGAGTCAAGAACCAAACTTGTGTAGTTTATGTAAGGAACATACCCATGAGTTACTGGGGTTAACCCCAAGAGGCATCTGTGCGTCTTTTGTCTGCAAAATCCTTTCATATCCTTTACTCACTACAAGAAATAACATTTTTGCCGACCAAATTTTTGGTCGGCAAAGGTACTTTTTTGGTCGGGAAAGGTTCTGCCGACCAAAAAAAATTGGTCGGCATTTGGTCGGTAAAGGTTAGTCGGCGAAGGTATTGCCGACCAAAAATGTCCT
>JAVXUM010003012.1:0-10577 GCA_035590655.1 Pouteria glomerata | reverse complement strand
CCCGTTAAGACATGCATTACATCATAACCTTCAGCAAAACGAAAGAAGTAAAAGCCACTTTCGTTGGATAAAATCTCAATAAGGTTTTCCTTGCCCCAAAATTTGAAAGTATGCTGTTGAACCAAAGAAAAAGACAGTTTTTTATCTAAAAAATAGCCTACTAAGGTATTAGTCCATCTCTCAGCTCCCTTATTAAGAGCCTCAGCCCGGGGCTTAACCCGTACAATTCCATTGGAAACGTGAGGCTCATGGAAAGATAGATTCATAACCCTACCATGCTTACCCTTAACTGTCGTGACCCACCTACCCGGACTATCTTTCTGAGTTTGAGAAGGTGAATGGTGAGGATGACCAACCCCCTCCACCTCATCTGCCCAGGAAAGCCGTTTAGACCCCACATGCTCAACATTCGCCGTCTCAACTTTCTGCAAGTCACACTGTTTTGGAGGAAAGGAAGGCATCTCCATATGTTGACATTTTGAATCACGGGATCGCAACACCTCAAGAGCAGAACTGAGAATTTTTTGCAAATTATAACATCAAGAAATATGAGATAATAAATTGTACAAATAACAAGACTAAATAATGATTATATTTGTGCGATGCGAGAGACATCCTTGGGTAAATCTCAAGTGCTACTAAAAAATGTAAAGACCTGAAATTTTGAAAACATATTAATATTTATTTTATTATTTATTTAAGTATTCAAAATTATCATTTAATTTAAATTTATATCTTTATTTAATTTTGGTGTGACATGTCTATGCTATGTTTTTATTTTGTGGCATGTGTATATACGTGCTAGGGTTGGATGTGTTTCTACTTGGTAAAAAAGGTGGTGTGTTTCTATTGGTGGTGAGAGAAGACAAAATTTATTAGTTGAAAGGTATGGCAAGGAATTAATGTTGTGGGGGAGAGCAAGGGTTGGTAGATAAAAAATTTAAATTTTCGTATGGGAGTTAAAGGTATTTTGATGGGGGGCTTTACAGGGTGCAAGTATCGGTGTGGAGAAAATAAAGGGGGAAGTGTTTTGACCTTAATACTTTAAACCCTTCTCTGTCATTTTTTTTTCTCTAGTTTTTACTCCATAGTTGAGACCTTCATACACACTTTCTTTTCTACTCGTTTTCTTCCTTCTTATGTGAGCTAGTAAAAAGAAAAGGAGAATTTTTGTACTAATCTAAAATCATTGGGAGATACTAGCTAGAGAGTAAGGAGGCATAGAGCTAAGATCGCTGGACGGTATTTCAGAAGGCCAACTTGAGTTGGGAGAAATTTTGGCATTTTATATACATTCTATCGACATGTATATATCTAAGGTTGATGGGGTTTTATGCTTATAAGAGGATTTTTTTTCTTTATTATATTTTTGTATATATATAGATGTAAATATATTTATAGTAGAAAATAGATGTGTAAGCCAAGTATGACTCGGGAACTCCATGATATGTGTTTGGGAATAGTTGTGAGAGGAAGTTATGCAATATAATAATTTGTTACGACTAAGTTTTCTTTTTATTTTTTGTTTAGACATATATGTGTATTTATGTTTTGATTAGAAGATTACAAAATCCATTCTTTGTGGAAGTAAATGTTCAAATGAATAGATAAATAATCACGTTTTTAAATAAAAGATAATCCTTTGTTGTTTCCTATGTTGTTAAGGACAATTTGTGAAGTTTATGTGTAATATCCCGGACTTTAGTATGAATATAAATGTATGATTTTGAACATGTTTTTGGTATGAAAGTATAGAAACGAAGTGGTCTTGGTGGTTAGGTAGGCCTTAGGGTGAGAATTTTGAGAAAATTGAGCAAAATAATGCAAATTTGGATTTTTTTGCTCTAGAAGTACGCTGAGGGGTGCCCATGCCTGTGGGAGGGGCACCCATGGCATTGTTCATGACCCTCAGGGGTGCCCGTGAAGGACAGAGCGCCTGTGGTGGTGCCTAACCACCTGTTCGATAAAATGCCTCAAAGAAAGCCAAATTTGGAGCTCTTTGGGGGTGCCTACCAGATTCAGGGTGGGGCGCCCATGGGGACATGTGGGCCACCTCACTTATGCTAGAGATGACAACTTTGACCAAAAGAAAAGATGAACACGTGAGGCCCACCTGAACGATTTTTTTTTTTTGAAAGGTAAAAGTAAATATTATTATTAATATGAAATAGAAGTACAAGTACACAGGGGCATACCCCCGGCAATGTCAAAGCAGACCCTCAAACATAAGCAAATAAAGTACAAGGGAGCCAATAATACCAACCAAATACATTTATCTAAGAATCAAGCAAAGTAGATGGAAGTGACCAAACATGCACTAAGTGTTTAGTAACATCAGTCTTTGGAAAAGACCTACAGGACATAATTCGTCCACGAACCACCATTTCCACCTGGCGCATCAAGGTAAGCTCATCTCTTGAGGAGCACTGAAATAGTCTTGAATTCCGCTCCTGCCAAACAAATTATTTGAAGAATGCCTATACCTTGCTCGTGAAAGCCTGGCTGATCTCCTTATATTCGAGTATTCTAACTAACTTCTTCAACATCTGGTTCTTATAGAGACGAAATAACTTGGCGTTTTATCTTTGACAACCAGCCAAGTTTATGATACTGGCTAATTTTGTAACTTTTCTTTGTCTGAGCAGGGGTGGTTAGTTTCCCTCGTGGATTGGTAGGACCCAGACTGATTAGCTTTAAGCCTGTCATTTGGTTGATTTGCCTTTATAGAAACATTCGCCCATTAGTTTTTCTTCTTTAGGGTGAATAATACTCTAACTAGTCGAGCTTGAGCTCGGTTGAGCTCTGGTTTGCTCTTTATTCTCTTAATGCAATGCGCAGTCTCTTGCAAAGGTTGGTCAACAAACTAAGCATCCGAGCT
This sequence comes from Pouteria glomerata, assembly GCA_035590655.1. Taxonomy (NCBI): domain Eukaryota; kingdom Viridiplantae; phylum Streptophyta; class Magnoliopsida; order Ericales; family Sapotaceae; genus Pouteria; species Pouteria glomerata. The sequence goes on along the minus strand of JAVXUM010003012.1, from coordinate 7,699 downwards.
GGTCTTTATGCTAGTTCAGCTGTGCGTGCTGTTTTACTTTGCCGGCTAGTTGTTTTTGAACCGATTGAGTTGGCGATAGAATCTTTAAGCTCTCTTAGCCGTCGACCTACCTTGCCAGTCAGTCGCACTTGTTTTGATCGAGTTGTCAATCTACCCCTTAGGCTTTTTTAGCCTAGCAGGCAATTTTTTCTCGTGCCAGCTAGTCGATCTTGGACTAACCAAGTTGTCGATCAACCCTTTAGGCTCTCGTGGTTTAGCAAGCTACTCCTCGTGCCAACTAGTCACCATTAGATTGGTCGGGCTGTCGATTTGCCCCTTAGGCTGTCGTGCTTAGTGGGCTATTCCTTATGCTGACTAGTCACCCTTGGATTAGCTAGGCTATCGATTTGTCCTTAGGCTTTCATGGCCTAGCGAGCTACTCCTTGTGCTGACCAGTCACCTTTGGACTTAATTGGCTGTCAATTTGTCCCTTAGGCTCTCGTGGCCTAGCGAGCTATTTCTCTTTAGTAGTTTTCAGGCCATATATAAGTGTGGGCATGCCTGTTCATTCAAAAGATGACATATGTCAAAAAATCCTATTAAGCTCTTCAAAAACAATGTCTCGATGCTTAAAAAGAGGTACTTATAAGATTCAAGCATAACAGAGTTAAACATAATAAAATTTCAAATGTTCCTTGTGCTAAGGGTGGCATAAGGTCTTCTCGTTGATGTCTTTGAGCCAAAATGTCTCTTTTCTTATACAAGAGGCTATGACATAAGGCCCTTCCCAGTTCAGTCCAAGCTTTCCACCTTAGGCATCTTGTGTCGACTGATTGACCTTCTTGAGGACTAAATACCCGACTTCCAGATTTTTGGGTTGGACCTTGCTATGGTATTGCTTCATCTTTTGTTGATAAGCCACCATTTTAATAGCTATTTGTAGCTTCTCTTCTTTTAACAAGTCAAGATTCTTTTCTAAAGCCTCCTCCTTTAAAATCAGATCAAAGAACTCTACTCTTGGGCTAGGTAAGCCAATCTCTACCAGCATTACTAGCTTCGTGCCAAAAACAAGAGAGAAAGTGATATGGCCTGTAGGAATATGCTCAGTAGTACGGTAGGCCCATAATATGCTTGGCAGCTCATCAGCTCATAGTCCTTTAAGCTTTTCAAGTCTAGTCTTAATAATCTTCAAGAGGGACTTATTAGTTGCCTCCATTTGACTGTTAGCTTAAGGGTGGTCTAGGGACGAATAATGATGGCTAATGTTTAGCTATTCACATAGCTCATTAAACTACCGTCCTTCGAATTGATTCCTATTGTCAGTCACCACTACTCTTAGAATCCCAAACTTGTATACAAACCCCTGCCATAAAAATTTCTTCACACTTTGGTCCTTGATGGTTGGTAGAGTTTCAACATTGACCCACTTGGTGAAGTTGTCGATAGCCACAACTGCAAACTTCCTTTATCCCTTACCAGGTAGAAGTAGACTAACTATGTTAATTTCCCACTGAGCGAAAGGCCAGGAGATTTAGATTGGAGCTAACTCCTAAGTTGGCATCCTCGAAATGTTGGCGAACCTTTAGCATTTATCACACCTTTTCACTAGACTCCAAACATCTTTCTCAATGGCTAGCCAAAAATATATAGCACACAAGACATTTTTTGCCAATAGTCTCCAACCCTAGAGGTTTCCATAGACACCCTCGTGGATCTCCCTGAGAATGTATCCAGCTTCTTCTTCGCTAGCACATTAGAGTAGTGACATGGTATGACCTCTTTTGTATAGTACACCATCCACGTACTTCATCGCTTCATATTTTTAATTATCCTCTGTTCGTTTTGATCTTCTGGGAGGACTCCTCTTCCCAAGAAGTCTCTTATAGGCTGGCCTAAACTGCCTCAACTTCAATATACTGCATGCCGACTGAGCTGGTGCTCGGTATGTCCAGGATTTCCATCGGCACATTGGGGTCCTACTCCTTTAACGAAGCTATTCTAACTAATTGATCGACCTCTTCATTTTCTGTCCTAGGAATCCTTTCCAGTATAACCTTAGAGAATTTTCTTGTTAGACCTTTGGCTATCCAGCAGTACTTTACCATCTTGTCTCCCCTGGCCTCATATTCTCCTTCTACTTGCTCAACCATAAGATGGGAATCACTTTGCACAATCACTTGATCAACTCCTATTCTTTCAGCAATCCGCAGCCCAGCTATTAAGGCGTCATACTCTGCTTTATTATTCGAGGGTGGAAAGTTGAATCATAGCATAAGCACAATGCCAATCTCACTTTATTTCTGAGTTGACAAACCATCCACATTAAGAATCCAAGTTTAGTGTACATCCTTATCCTCGGGTTGCTCCTCTGCTGCCACTGTAAATTCTTCTATGAAGTCAACTATGGCCTATCCTTTGATTGTCAAACAAGGCTTGTATTGGATATCAAATTGGTTGAGCTCGATTGACCACTTAACCAATCTCTATGACATCTCTAGCTTGTGAAGAATGTTCCCCAAAGGTTGATCGGTTAAGACTATGATGGTGTGGGCTTAGAAATACACCCTTAACCTCCGAGCTATATTCACCAAGGTAAAGGCTAAAAGTTCCATCTTTAGATATTTTTCTTTTGCCCTCTATAGTGCCTAGCTAGTGTAATATACTAGTCTCTGCAATCCTCCTTCCATTTTCACCAGGGCCGTGTTAATAGCCGTAGGAGACACTGTTAAATACAAATAGAGCTCATTTCCTGGAATAATACTACTGAGCAATGGAATGGCCCCTAAGTATTGTTTCAATTGCTAAAACGCCTCCTCATATTTCGTGGTCCATTCAAATGCCTTTCTCGAGGTTCTAAAGAAAAGAAGGCATTTATCTAAAGATCTTGAGATGAACCTATTAAGGGCCATTATCTGACCTGCAAGCCTTTGTACGTCTTTCATAGTCCAGGGTAATTGCATCTCTAGGATAGCCTAGAATTTCTCTAAATTCACTTTGATACCTCGGCTGGACACCATAAACCCAAAGAACTTGCCAGAGGCTACTCCAAAAGGGTATTTCATAGGGTTCAACTTCATTTGGAACTTCTGAATGGTATTGAACGTCTCATTCAGGTCAGCCACATGATCAGACACCTACTTATTCTCCATCAATATGTCATCAACATAAACCTCCATGTTATGTTTGATCTGCAACTTAAACATAAGGTTAAGTAGCCTTTGATAAGTTGCTCCTGCATTCTTCAAACCAAACAACATGACTTCATAGCAGTATAAGCCTCGATCTGTGATGAAAGTTGTGTGTTCCCAATCTTGCTCTGCCTTACGAATTTGATTATACCCTGAAAAGGCATCCATAAAAGAAAGTACCTGGTACTTGGCAGTTGAGTTCACTAATAAGTCTATCGTATGAAGGGGAAAACTAACTTTGGGGCATGCCTTATTTAGGTTTTTGAAGTTCATACACATTTTTCGCTTCTCATTGGATTTCTTAACCATCACCACATTTGACAACCAGATCAGATACTGTACTTCCTTGATGAATCTGGCCTGAAGTAACTTTTCTACCTTCTCGGCTATAGTCTTATTTCGATTTAGGGCGATAACTCTCCTCTTCTACTTGACTGGCCTTGCCCTAGGGAATATGTTGAGGTGATGAGTCATAACTTTGGTGTCAATGCCCGACATGTCCTCATGATACCAAGTAAAGACATCTGAATTCTATTTTAAGAATTGTCTGAGCTCCCCATTTTGCTCTTTTGTGCTCGAGGTCCTTATCTTTATAATTCTTTTGAGCCCAGGATTTCTAATTAAGGCTTCTTCCAAGTTATCACTGGGCTCTCCTCTTCTTACTTCTTCTTCGTCTCGAACCTCCAGTTCTTTCACAACCAAAGTTTCTTGATTGAATTGCCCTCTGAGAGAGGGGACATAGCACTCCCTAGTAACTCTTTGGTTTCCCTTTACACAGCTTACACCATGCTCTATAGGAAACTTTAGGCAGAGATGGTAAATCGATGTTATAGCCCTAAATTAGTTCAAGGAACAGCTTCCCAATATGGCATTGTAACCTAAGGGGCAATCAACCACCAAAAAGGTCACCATCTTAGTGGCTTATTCAGGCTTGGTCCCTAGAGTAACAAGTAGAACGATTGACCCAATGGGTTCTACGTGATCTTTGGCAAAACCGATCAAGGGCGAACATACTGGGTGCAGTTTGTTTTTCCTGATATTTATCTTCTCAAATGACCTCTAGTACAAAATATCAGCTACGCTCCCACTGTCAACCAGGATCCTATATGTTTGGAAGTCAACCACTACAGTCGTTATGACCAATAGGTCATCATGGATGTGGCTCTGCTCCGAAGCTTTTTCCTCCGTGAAAGTAATAAGGGAAGAGACTGCTTTGGTCTTTTTAGCTAGTTACTCCATTGTCATTACCTCTTGAGGCCTCTTGACTTCCCGGACATATCATTTCCTCAAGGAGGAGGATTCATCTCTTCCAGCTAAGCCATCTGATATAACCCTTATTTCTTCTACTGGTCTTTGGGCTTGTTAGCCTCTGTTGGGACTCCTTCTCAGTGAGCTTCTCCTTAACGACTTCTCTAATCTTCCCGTCTCTCTCTCTGCTGGGTAGCCAGAAATCCATTGTACTTTCTTTTCCTGATCAAATCTTTTACTAACCTTCGCAAATCAAAGTATTCCTCTGTGTCATGACTGTGGTCTCGATGGTATAAGCAGTACTTGGACTTGTTCCTCGAGCTCGGTAGGGTATTCATTTCTTTAGGCCGTCTAAACTCTAGGTTATTCTAAATGGCGTAAAATACCTATTCCATTCATGAATTGATAAGGGTAAAGTTCCCAATCAATCCCCCACATCGATCCTTCTTGTATTGAGCTCGACTCCCTGACCCATAAGCTCTGGGTGCCTTAAACTCTTGGTCGTTCCTGGGGTCAAGCTATCGTTTCTTGTCAGATTGGGAGGTCGTCACCTCTGCGTCTCTCCTGACCTTCATTACATCTCCTGCGTTCATGTGTTTTTGAGCTCGGGACATCAATTTGGCCATATTCTTTGGTGGCTTTTTGGCTAGTGAAAAAGAAAAACATCCAAGCTTGAGGCTGCTCATGAAGGCCGTAATGGCGACCTTTTCTTCTACTTCTTCTATTTCCAGCATCTCTTATTAAACCATTTGTCATATTCTATAAGGGATTCATCCCGTCCCTGCTTAATAGTGAGTAAGTGAGCCAAGAGCTTCCACTGCCATTGTCCACTAATAAAATGCTAAGCGAATTGCTGGCTGAGCTGTTTGAAACTACCAATTAATCTAGGCTTGATCTTATTGAACTAAGCTTTAGTAGGCCCCTTTAATGTGATCGAAAAATCTCGGCACTTAATCTTGTCCAAGACTGCATAAAAGTGCATGGCTAAGTTATACATATCTAGGTAATCCAATGGATCTTTTAACCCATCGTAGGGGTCCACCATAGGCATCTTAAACTTAGGGAGAAGTGGACACTTCATTACTGCCCTGGTGAACAAGGTCCCCGTCTTGACGATAATATCCTCAGTAATGTTTATTCTTCGTACAACTACCATGACTTCCTCAACTTGTGCCTGCATAGCCCTAATTCTTTTCTCAACTACTGTTTTCTCTATTTTTCCAATCTCGCCTCTGGGCCCTTGTGGAACAGTCTTGCTGTGAGCCTCTACAGCTACGCCATTTTAGCGAGAGAGATTGGATTGCACATCATTTTCTCCTACTATTCCTCTATCCCCATCATTATGAACGATGCCTCCATTGCAAACGTTGTTGGCTGGCAAGTCCTGGGGCCGGGCAGCAGTTGCACTAATGCTAGATGCTCCATGTGTTCCATGAGTATCCTATTCTGCCCCATCAGGGCCTACATGGCCATTACCATGTTGGCAAATTGTGGTAGCTAACCTCTCATTGCCTTGATTTTGGTTCTTCATTGAAAGACTTGGTTTCCCTATAAGTCTGGGTGTCGGATTGAGTTTGGACCTAAAAAAAAAAAAAAAAAAGAAATTAGAGAAAACTCTTCGTTCCCACAAATGGCGCTAACTGATGATAGTGATTCTTCAATGGTCCTTGATCTGCTTACCCGTGAGCTTGACCTGTGCCTAATGGAAGATACCAGTACGCCGTGGACACTGGTGTGGTGCCTGCCAAAGACCCTCCGACAGTTAAGTTAGCTGAAAAAGATTTTAGAAATTAATTTCGTAGAGTAATGACTAAGTAAAAAGATTGCATACCTGTGAGGATGGAGTTTCTCCCTATTTATAGTGATCTTTTGTGGGTTTGGAGATAGAAGCAAATCAGGCCATTTTCCAGACTTTCATGAGACATTCCTTATTTAGATAAGGCAATTTATACAAATCGTTTCAATCCTGGATTTGAATTTTTAATAGAATGATTTGAGATCAATAATTACGACATGAATCACAAAGATAAGATTTAGAAATACTCATATGCTCATTAATGCCGAGCTCGGTAATGGGTTCCACAAGCCACCAAGCTCGGCCTTCCGTAACCCGGCCTTCCCTAGTCAACAGGCCGAACTATATGGTCAGGTTTTCTTCTTTATCACCTCTTCCACATTTACTAAGAGTACTTTAGTGATTTCAACGAGGGTCGAAAATCTTCCCCCATCATATTTTTTAATACATAATAGTTTTTTTTATAGGTTATAATACTTAATATATTATTGTGAAAGATTAAGAAAATTTGAACTACTGCGTTGATATTTTAATGATATTTTGAAGTTAAAAACATCTATTAGTAACATATTTTTTATTTCTCATATTTCGTAATTATTAAAAATTTTGAAAGATATATTTTATATTCGATAAAAAAATAAATGTCAGCACTAAGGTAATATTTGCCAGTACCCCACCTTATTTTACATTTTGTTAACTAAAATAAATCTACTTCTGTTTTTAATCCAAAAAGGGGTTTCAATTAGAAAAGTTTGAGTCAACTTTCATACGCAAACCCTAAGGAGTAGCTCAACTGGTAAGATCTTAGATTTGCTCCCCAGTGATCATTAGTTTGAATCTCCTCAAAGCCACTGAGGGTTTACCCGGTCGTTAATTTTAGGGGCCCCAGGGATTAGTCGAGGTGCGCGCAAGCTGGGCCGGACACCTTGAGTTATTAAAAAAAAAAACTTTCATATGCAAATTTTTATATTTTTAAGTGTACGTATTTATTTTTTTAGGAAATGTTATTAATATGCTAAAAATTTATAAAACCAAAAATAAAATTAATTTTTGAAGAAAAGTACAAGTAAGACCAAAAATAAGTCAACTTATTTTAATGCGGCCAAACTATAAATTTTGTATATGTCACGCCCCGTGTCCGGAGACCCAGGGGGTGAGTGTGAAACATGCATTCCATGTCAACTGAGTCATCGGATCAAAGCAAACACACCGTCCACGTAGTGGACCCACAATATTCTATCGGCTATATAACGGCCTAAAAATTGGTCAATTGTGTACCTAATAAAATCCCTGTGCAATGTATATATCCCATCCATACATTCCCATTCATTTCATATGAGCTAATGGAAACATGAAACCATTCACTATAGATATCCCACAAATTTGTACAAGTCAAGGCCTTATGGCCATTGCAAGATCAAAAGAAAACAAAAGAAAGTATATACAACCCAATGATCTCTCAAAAATACATTTACAATGTGTAACTAGC
>JAVXUM010002997.1:0-10578 GCA_035590655.1 Pouteria glomerata | reverse complement strand
AATATACTGAAGTAAATGATGAAACAAGGCCAGCCGAGCCGAAGCAGGACAAGTCTAACTTTAAGAAGGATAAAGGGAAGTAAAGGAAGTTTGTTAAGCTCGATGAAAGGAAATCAGTATTTGAAACAATTAATACTATTTTCAAAGAACCAATTTTTAGAATCCTTCTCCATATCAAAGACAAGATGTATTTTAGATGGCCGAGGAAGCAGCCTGACTTTGAAGGCAAAGAAGAACACAGACTTTTGTGCATATCATCGAGACTGAGGGCACCGTACCAGTTCGTGTAAATCCTTAAGGAGACACTTAGAAGATTTGGCCGGGCAGGGGTATCAAAAGAAATCCATTGAGGAAACTTATAATCAAGCTATTGCAATCGTTCTCTAAGCTCGGTAGGAAGGCCAAATGAGAAGGAGAGACGAAGCTCCAGAGAAAGACGCCGTGGAGGAAGTCGAACAACCATCACGTGTTAGACCAAGAAGGGACGTTTAGAGGCCAGCAGTTATTCATGTCATTCACATGGAGAATTGTCCATAGAGTGTAATAACTTGCTAAAAAACAGAGCAATCATCCAAAGGGAAGGAAGTACTTGAGATTGCTGAGTGCCCGAATAAACGTAAGAAGTGAAATGAAGCTCGGGGCATCACATTCTTAGAAGATAAAGTTCAAGAAGTGGAGAAACCCCACAATGATGCCTTGGTAGTAACCTTGGGCATGTTTGAGTCGGAAGTAAGGAGAATTTTGATTGATGTAGGAAGTTCCACGGAGGTAATGTTTTTCAGTTTATTTAAGAAATTGGGTTTGACTGAAGATGACCTGGAACTAGCAGAATGCCCTCACATTAGATTCAACTCGACCCCGGTATGGCCATTGGGGAGGGTTTTAATCCCTATTTGTGCTGGACCAATGGAGTGTGAAGTAAGGAGAATTTTGATTGATGCAAGAAGTTCCACGGAAGTAATGTTTTTTTGTTTATTTAGGAAATTGAGTTTGACTGAAGATGACTTGGAACTAGCAGAATGCCCTCTCATTAGATTCAACTTGGCCCCGGTATGACCATTAGAGAGGGTTCTGATCTATGTTCGTGTTGGACCAATGGAGTGTGAAGTCGAGTTCACAGTGATAGATGCATCATCCTCTTACAATGCAATAATTGGGAGGTCATGGTTGCATGCCCTGAAGGCTGTCCCCTCAACCTATCATTAAGTCCTGAAGTTTCTCTATGGGGATGAGGTGGTAGAGATTCGAGGGGACCAAGACATTTTAAGAAAGTATTTTACGGCAGCTTTAAAGTCCAAACCTTTACTCGAGCAGGTTCAGATGACGGAGTTACCTGAAAACACTCCAAAGATCGATGACGTATAACAGAATCCAAAGAGAAAAGCAGTCGAAAAGCTGGAAAAGATACTAATTGATCCAAGTGACAATGAGAAATTCTTATTGATTGGATCTGACCTAGAAGCAAAAGAGAAGCTAGAAATGGTTGAGTTGCTGCTAAAGAATAGAGGAACCTTTGCCTGGAGCCCACAGGAGATGCCAGGTATTTCTCTTGAAGTTTAATCGCGTAAGCTTAATGCTAATCCAGGGGTAAAGCCTGTAGTTCAGAAAGCTAAAAGGTCGGTCCTGCAACATGTCGAAGTAGTGATAGATGAGGTCGGGAAGTTGCTTGAGACTGACGCCATCAGGAGAGTTTCCTATCCTGAGTAGCTAGCCAATACAGTGGTTGTCAAGAAGAAGAATGGGAAGTAGAGGGTTTGTGTTGATTACAAAGATCTGAACAAAGCGTGCCTTAAGGATCCATTTTCACTTCCCAAGGTTGATCAGTTAGTGGATTCTACTTCTGGAAGTATAAGGATGTCCTTTTTGGATGCATATAGGGGATATCATCAGATCCCAATGTATGGTCCAGACGAGGAAAAGACTTTCTTCATCACCCCCAAGAGAATCTATTATTAGATAGTTTTGCCATTTGGATTGAAAAACGTTGGATATACATACCAACGGTTGGTAACTAAGATGTTCAAAGATGATCTTGAAAAAATTATGGAAGTATATATTGATGATATGGTGGTGAAAAGTACGGAAACTGAAGAGCATGTTGACCACTTGTACCATATGTTTGACATGTTCAATCGTTATGGGTTAAAATTAAACGCTGCTAAGTGTGCTTTTGGGGTCAGCTCTGGAAAATTCTTGGGACATTTAGTCTTCAGGCGAGGTATTGAAGTAGATCCAAATCAAATAAGAGCTATCCAAGGAGTAACGCCAACTCGTACTAAGAATGAGGTTCAGAAACTAACTAGGATGGTTGTTGCACTAAACAGATTTATATGCCGAGTATCAGAGAAATACCGACTATTCTTCAAATTCCTAAAAGAAGCCAACAACCTAATTTGGGATGAGGAAGTAGATCGAGCTCTAGCAAAATTGAAAGAATATCTCGCCACAGCACCAGTTTTAACTACTCCACAGCTTGGGGATGTCTTGCAACTTTATTTGACAGTTTCTGATCATACTGTAAATGCTGTGTTAATAAAGTAGTTAGAAGGAATACAGAAACCTATTTATTATGCAAGTAAAACTTTGTAGGGGCAGAAGTTAAATATCTTCCCCTTGAAAAGTTTACTTTGGCGCTAATGATGGCATCCAAGAAGTTAGCACATTATTTTCGTACACATACCATTTAGGTCGTTACTGATCAACCAATAAGGCAGCTTTTGAAGAAAGCAAACATTACAGGGAGGATGGCTAAGTGGGTTGTATCCTTGGGAGTCTTTGATATTCAATTCGTGCTTAGAATTGCAATAAAGGCACAAGTCTTAACATATTTTATAGCAAAGTTTAGTACATCTATTTCTGAGCAAATTCAGGAAGTGTGACAACTTGAAATTAACACCAAAAAAATCCCTGAAGAGGAAGTCCTTCACCCTTGGCAGATTGAGGTTGATGGATTTTCAAGCAAAAAAGAAGCAGGCGTTGGTGTTGTTTTGACTACCCCAGAACGGGTAACAATTGAATATGTAATAAAACTTGGTTTCTAAGCTACCAACAATGAAGTAGCGTATGAAGCTCTACTGGCTGGGCTCAGGATTGCTCGGCGCTTGTTTGCTCAAAACTTAATCATCAAAACTGATTCCCAACTGGTAGTGAATCAACTAAAGGGAGATTATGTGGCACGGAGTCAGAAGATGGTTGAATATTTAGATTTGTCCAGGGATGAGTTAAAGAAATTCAATGTTATTAGCATAGATTTGGTCTGGAGAGATCACAATTCGCATGCGGATGCTTTGGTCACTCTGGCGTCAACCCCGAGTGTAAGGTTGATAGATACTGTATTCCTCAAGAAATTGGAGAAGCCGAGTGTCATGAAGTCAGAAGTGATACCTTGCACAGACCTGGGTCCTTCTTAGATAGATCCAATCATTGTTTACCTAAAGGATGGCACCCTTCCCGATGACAAGAATGAAGTGAAGAAGATAAGAATAAAGGCTACCAGATTTTGGTTATCTCCAGACCAGAAGTTGTACAAGAAATCATTTACTAGTCCCTACCTTCTTTGTGTACATCTAGATCGAGTACAAGATTTTTTATATAAAATACATGAAGGCATTTGTGGTACACATACCGGGGGCTGGAAATTGGCCCATAGAGCAATCATACAAGGAAATTGATGGCCAAAAATGGGAAATGACACATATGCTTACGTTAAAAAGTGTAAGAAGTGTCAGATATTTGCTCTAATTCCTCATCAACCAGCACAAGAGTTAAGTCCTTTGACAAGTCTTTAGCCCTTTACACAATTGGGCCTTGATATAGTTGGACCACTCCCTACTGCGACAGGAAATAGAAAGTGGCTCTTGGTTGGCGCTGACTACTAAGTGGGTTGAAGTTGAGCCACTAGCACATATCAAAGATGTTGATACGAGGCATTTTATTTGGAAGAGTATTATTACAAGGTATGGCATCCCTAGGGTACTGACCTCTGACAATGGAACACAGTTTGATAGCAAACCGTTCAGGAAGTATTGCTCTAGATATGGAACCAAGAATATATATCCTTCACTAGCATACCCTCAGAGCAATGGGTAAGCTAAGACATCAAATAAGGTCATTCTAAATGGGATAAAGAGGAAGTTGGAAGCTACTAAGGGTAAATGGGTGGAAGAACTTCCGTCTATCCTATGAACTTATAGAACTATGCCCAGGAGATCAACTGGTACGTCACCATTTTTGCTTGCTTTTAGAACAGAATCAGTTATTCCTTTGGAGGTAGGTATGCTGACCATCTGTACCCAAGCATTTGATCAAGGAGAAAATGATAAAGTAATGAGGGAGAATCTAGATCTAATTGAAGAACGTAGGGAATGGCTGCACTAAGGTTGGCCAACTATCAGCAAGAGGCAAAAATGAGATATAATCAGAAAGTCAGGGCAAGAGAGTTTAGGGTTGGTGATTTTGTACTGAAAAAACTGCTGGGGGCAAGGAAAGATCCTATTGAAAGGAAGCTCGGCGCTAACTAGGAAGGACCATTCCAGGTATCAGAAGTGCTCGGTAACAGAGCATACAAGCTTACTAATTTAGAGGACATTCCTGTTAAGAGACCTTGGAATTCAGCTCACTTAAAGTTGTTTTATATGTAAGATTTAATTTTGTTAAACATATTTATCCATTAATGAAGTGTTTTTATAGCAGGTTGCCTAAGAAGATGTACAGAAAATGAATACTTTACTGGGTCTTCTTCCCAGTAAAATATCATAAAAGAACACTTTACTGGGTTTTCTTCCCAGTAAGGTATCAAAAAGGAACACTTTACTGAGTTTTCTTCCCAGTAAGGTATCAAAAAGGAACGCCTTACTGGATTTTCTTCCCAGTAAGGTATCAAAAAGAAACGCCTTGCTGGATTTTCTTTCCAGCAAGGTATCGTAAATGAATGCCTTGCTGGGTTTTCTCCTCAGTAAGGAACCTCAAAAGAAATGTCTTATGTAGTTCTCTTCCCTGTGAGGTTTCAAAATGAGAAAGCCCCATTGAGCTCTTTCCTCCCATTGAGGTATTAGAAAGTACTTTTAATTGAGGAATAAAGTCCTGCCGACCACATTTGACGTGGTCGGTTGCTTATTGAGAATGTCAAAAAAGATCTGTCTTTGATTGTTCTTGTAAAAGTTAACTAAAAGAAAAAACACGCAAGCTAAATATTCAATTTGATGAAATATTCCATTAGAATTGGGAATTTTTCATAAACACAGAACAACAATTCAGAAATTTTATAGGGTATGGGAAAGGAAAAGTCAAAAGAACTTTATTAACTTATTAGAAAGTTGTTCACTTATTAGAAGAAAATTTCTCAATTAATCTATTTAGCGCTATTTGAGCTCAGCTTAAAGGAAGATACTAGCAAGAATGAATTACAAACAATACATGAGGTAATCATACAGAAAGAAAAAGATCATTCCATTAATCTTTTAGAAATTTACAAAGGTTCTGCTGTACATTGGGAAATGTTGATTACTTGTTACTCTTATACAACTCTTAAGATAATTAATGTTGAGGTGGATGTTTGTCTTGGGACCCCACTTTATCAACAATGTTTTCAATCAGGTCTTCATAAACTTTGATGAATACCCCATTAAGGAAGGATTCCATATTTTGTTCTTCAGTAACCAAAAGGGTATCTCTATGAAATTCTACGGGTTGATCAACCGTTGGCAAATAAAAGTCACTGAAAAGCAAAATCAATTTAAGTTGTATAAGGACAGATAACATATTCACTTAAGCAAGCAAAATCATAAAGAAAAGAAAAGTTCATCCATTGATCTCGAGAAATGTCTTACAAATGAGTAAATACATAGTCTTAAAATAAAAGATTGGAGATTTAAAGAGCAAGAAGGGAAAAGAAGAAGGTTCCTAGTTCTCACTTCTCAATTTGCTGCTCAGAGGAGCCTTGATTGGTGGAAGAGAGTGCCTTGGCTACTGTCATCATGCTCCTTAAAGTTTTATCGTCTACGTTAGACGGACCAAATAGATTTTCTCCTTTCGTGTGCTCAGGAGCTTTTTTTTCTTTTGTCTTCCCTGCTCTAGATGTCTCGACCTATTCCTTCACAAAGCTGAAAGGGGGAATCGTGCCGTCTGAGATAGGGAACAAAACATCCCTATAAGTCTGGGAGGTCAGCTCAAAATCTAACTTTTTCATAGCAGCTTCCCATCCTTCGAGGAAGTTCTCATTCATAGCATTTTCTATTTGATTGAGGAAATCTTGAAGTTGATCATCTAGGTCCGAAGATTTCTCCTCACAAGCTTTCAGAGCTTTAGAGGAGTTTCTAACTTCCTGTTTCAACTTAGAAATTTCACTCATCGAATTGAAATATTCCAATTGAACCTTTTTAAGCTCGACAGACGTCCCCTCATGATCGGTCTTGAGTTTGGAAACTTCACCTTGGGCCTCCATAAGTTGGTTGGTCTTCTCCACCAGTTCAGCATCTTTGGCAGCCAAAGAAGTTTCCATGTCTTCAGCTTGTTTCTTTACAGCTTCTAAATTTTTCTCCATCTTCCTCTTCTCTTTCTCCAAAGTTCTAAGTTTGGATTTGAGGTCGCGGAGCTCACTAGCATATCTGTCGACCTTATTATTCGCAGCTCTGAGCCTATTGACTATTTCAAAGGTATGAAGGCTTGACTGCAATTAAGAAAAAGCATTATTAGAATAAGATTAGTCAAATAGTACCCATAAAAAGAAAACTATAAATAGATGCTTACAGATACGACATTCTACATCAATGTTTTACGTAAGTCTTTTGGTCGGTGAGCTTTGATGTCGTGAAGATCCCTTGGTGTGAAAATCCCTTTGAGGAATTCTTCCGGATCAATAAGGCCAGAATCTCGAATGGTAAAGGGACGTCTGGAGGGAAACTCAGAGCTCGACACCTTAATATTGTGCACAAATAGTGCTGAGACTCGCACCGAGTTTGGAGGAAAGACAGTTTGGATGGGAATTTCTGAAAGTAGACCCCCCTGAGACAATGAAGTGTATTCTTGAGGGGGCGTCTCTCGCGGAAAGTCTCCTGACTCCTCTTATGAAGATTGAGGAATTTGGGTTGAAGTTGTTGCTTCTGCTTCAACACTCTGTCATTTTTAGGTTGGTGGTACATCTTCCTCTTGTGATTCAGTTCGTTCAGAAGAAGGACCTCTGGTATTTTCTTTTTGAGAGTCCTCTCTTATTTTCTTCCTTTTCTCAAGCACAATTTGCATGAGGCTTTGTTTAGGAGTCATCTCTTCTTCGAAAACCTCAGTAAAGACCGGCTCAAGTATTTCTTTTGCTGCTCATTCTTCTTCTCCCTCTTGCTCTTCACTAGTTTGCTCGGATAGATGAGTAAGAATGATTGCCGTTGCAGTTGGGATAGTAAAGGGATCAGCAATTGTTAAAGCAACGCTGGGTGCTGGGTTTCAAGCTGGATGATACTTGTGGTAGAAGTTCTACTTTTGCTCTTC
This sequence comes from Pouteria glomerata, assembly GCA_035590655.1. NCBI lineage: Eukaryota > Viridiplantae > Streptophyta > Magnoliopsida > Ericales > Sapotaceae > Pouteria > Pouteria glomerata. The sequence continues at coordinate 3,099 of JAVXUM010002997.1, read as the reverse complement.
TGACCACGCGAACCACTTATGAAGAGCGTCAGTGGTTTCTCTGATATCAAATCCTTATGGAGGAGCAACAAAGGATTTGTATGTTGGGATGTAGTTCAAAAGAATTGGCGCCGACCTCGCGAAAAGGAACGTATCTGGACCTTCCAAGAATTTAAGTACTTGTTCAATGTATTTTTGGTCGGCAAGAGTTCCCTTTGCCCAGACTTTCTTCTTTCGGTCGTCTGCATAGCAAAAATGAAGGTTAGGAAATCAAATACTTATAGTTCAATAAGAAACGATATCTAAAGAATGAGAAGGTCAAATAACATGGTCCAAATGACCAAACTGTAATCGGAGGAAAATGATATTCCTTAGGGCTGTGCATCAAATGCCCCGAGACAACGCAGAAGTCTTCTTCCATCCCTTTGATGTTGTCTGGGAGCATATGGACGAGTGCCTTATCAGGTCGAGACTTTAAGAACCACTTGTTCTCTCCCTTTCCAACCATTTGAATACTATAACAGTATAAATGGTCCCACTCAGTAAGGTGGAACCCATACCTATGGTTTATTGCATCTACGCCATTCACTATCCTATAGAAGTTAGGGGAAACATTTTTGGGGGGAGAGATTCAACCTAAGGAACATGTAACGAAGAAAAGGAGACACCGGAAACCTGAGACCTCCCTTGGTTATAGCAATTAGTGGGAAAACTAACTTCAAGCTTTAAATCTTTTGCTATCCTAAAACCCACATTTGTAGAGATATTATATCTCTGCTTGAAGGATTCAATCCCCTTCCTTTTAATTTCTTCAGCTAGCCTACCCATTTTATGAATCAGAGCCAGAAGATAGAACAAATAAAAGCAAATTAAGAAGTAGGAAGCACTCACCCTAATCAAAGTCGAAGCGCAGATTGAAGATAAAGACGATGAGAGCGAAGATGATTTTACGTAGAAAGTGAAGAAATTGGGGGAAAATAGAAAAATTGATAAAAGAGAGAAATAGGGATATACATACGCATATGAATGAAAGATGAGGAAAATGGTCAAATTATTATTTATCTATTATTCATTTGAATTAAAATAAAAATTGATGGGGCTGTTGAAGCCGCCTTTTAGGGTTTTGAGAAGAGAAAAGCTTATGAGAAAGTAAAAAGTCATCCATGTGTTACCTATTGGAAGGATGTGATTTAAATTTTAAGTCGCATTACTATTCTGCTCGAGTAATTCCTTACCCGACCAGAGTGGGGGCATAATATTGGTACAAAAAATACCGTAACACGTGGTGATTACCCAAGAGAGACATGTGGCAATTTCCTAGATAGAGATTGTCAAGCAAATTAGTATGCCGAGCAAAAGAGTCAGGAATTTGACACCTTCTGATATAGGGCCCCACACATAATGAGAGTATGTAGTAATAAATTCGGTTCATTTATAATGCTTTAGTTCTTTTACAACAAGAAATCTTTGCCTCGTTGCCTTTTTCTTATATATGTGGCACAGTGATGTGACATTTGGAAACTCCCCTTGTCTGAATAAGCCTCCAAAGTCCATTTCCATCATACCCTTATTTAATATTATTTGACTGGTATTAAATAAAAAGGAAGTGAATACTTGTGTCAAGCAGTCAAATGGGGAAAGGATGATCACCTTTTTTCGAAGATAATATTACTTTATTACATTTTTCTTACTATAAATATAACACTTAACCATGAATTCAGGTATGCTCACTATTGTTCATTGAACAGATTATCTTTTTCTTTCAATCATTTAACAAAGACTAACTTAAGCATCGCAGAGGTTGTGGTCGGGATTCTCCCTGGCCCATCATTCTAATTTGCTTTGTCTTGCAGATTCAGATTCTTCACTTTTCAGTGTATGTGGTGAGCACGCTCGTTGGAAATTTTTGCTGCTAAACACACCTTAGGTTTGACCGTGGAGAAATGATATTTGTGACAAAAATGACAATAGGTAAGATCAGGGCCAAGTATAGATCCTATCGTTTCTAAACCCATTGAGAAAAAAAAAATATTTGGGCGAGGTGGGTATCCAGGGGTGGTGGCATAGCTGGCCGAGTGACAGTGGCTGCTGCCACTAAATTTTTGTAACACGACCCGTATCCGACCCGATACCCATACCTAACTAAACCCGTTTAACAAATCTTTCAAAAAATTCCAATCAATTCTCAGTTCAAAAAATCTCAATCAAGCTTCGAAATCGAGTTCTTCTATAAGTAAACTCCGAAATTGACGATCTCCTTGATTTTTCTGATTTGGGTATGCTTTCGTCTTCTTCAACTACCTTTTCTGTCAGCTGATTTAATAAATTTCATTTATGTATATGCTATTTAGTCACTTGATCTCCATCTTCATCTGCATATATATATATATATAGACATACATATATATATGTATATAGTTTCAATAGATATGTGATTTGGTGCTCAGCTGTATCGTACCTTCACCCTCTAGCCAGCTAGTCGACGCTGCTGTGGAGAGTAGTTGTTGAGGTTGGAGTTGGGAGTAATTATTTCTATAAAAATTTTTAATTTTTCTTATATCCGAGCCTTAAATTTACTACTTCATGCGTTCCTACGGTAGAAATTAGGAAATGAATTTTTTCTCTTTATTTATTTATTATTATTTTATTTTTTTGGATTTGAGTTGTTTTCCGCAACTTTGGTAACTCTGCACTAGTACAGCTTTTTTAGTAAGAAATTTCTTTTCACAAGATTTGAAACAGTTACAAACTCAACATTCCTTTTCTTAAAAAAAAAAAAAAAAAAGAAAGAATGAAGCTCTACTTCCCTTATGTTTTTGTTAATTCAGCTCAACGGGGCATCCAGTTATGCTTCATGAATTGTTCATGTCCAATTTCATTGCTTACACTGGCTTCAAGGATTTTTCCCATCCACTGGAAAATTTTTTTGGATCCGTTACTGTGGGTATCTTATGAGTATTTTTAACTTATTATTATCCCTTAACAAATTTAGTAATTGGATATTTACTAGGTAATTAGGTACCAGTGATCTTGAAATATGATGCAATTAATTAAGTATTAAAATCGAATATTCAATACTTTAAGTGAGTGATTGGTTAATACACCTAATTGGTAATTAGC
>JAVXUM010002946.1:0-10581 GCA_035590655.1 Pouteria glomerata | reverse complement strand
TGTTATCCATATTCATTTATCCTTTTCATTTTGACATATTTATTTTAAGGGTTAAAATTTTTATTTGTAAAATTTATTTTAAGCAACCTTATTCACCCCCTATAGTGTTGCTATTTGGGACAACAGAATTAATAAACTAATATGAAAAATCACTTAGAAAAATCATTGCCTTCCCAATTTAGCTGTTCGACTCGCGTGGCAACTTGTTTCGCATTTAATGCCCATCATATTACATTTAATACAAATGACGCGAGAACTAGCTTTGATAGAATTATTCAGACACTAGGGATGTTCAAGTGTCACATCACTCTATAACTAACATAATTCTCTTTCACATAAAAATCTTTTCGCTTCGCGCTGTCGTTTCAACTTTTGAGTAACCTTTTTGGTGGCTAACTTTTTATCCCCTCCCGTGTGAAGTCAGACTGTTGCTCCTCGAAACTCTAAGAGACGGCTATTGGTGGCTCACCAACATCATTTCAAACTCAATAATAAATATAAATTTTATCACTTTGTCTTCCTTTTCCAACTCTATTAGACATATATATACCCATATATATTCACCAGACCAGCTATCGTCAATACTTTTCTACAGTCTCTATTCTCTAGCTTTTCTGCAACCTCAATCTTTTCCTTCATGACCTTCTTTTTTCCAGTTTCAAGTTTGCAGTAGATGAGGAGCGTCTATTTCTCTATATTTCTTTATCTTCCACTCTTTTCTTAGAATGGGTAAACTAGCTGAGAAAGTCAAGAAAGAAGGGATCGACTCCTTCAAATGAAGGTATAACATCCCAAAAAATGTTGACATTAGGCTCGCTAAAGAGTTAGAACATAAAATTGGGCTTTTCCCCTTAGTTGCCATAACCGAGGGTGGGTTTAGGTTCTCAGTTTCCCCTTTTCTTTGAAAAATGTTTCTCAAACTCAACCTCTCTCCCAAGAACGTCACATAAATTTTTATAGAATAACAAATGGAGTAGATTCAGAGTGGGACCATCTATACTATTACATCATTCAAAAAGTCAAGAAGAACGAGGACAAATGGCTCCTGAAGTCTCGACCTGATAAAGCCCTCGTCCACATGCTCCCGAACAATATCAAGGGAATTGAGGATGATTTTTGCGTTATCTCGGGGTAGTGGATGCACGGTCCCGAGAAAGATCCCTTTTCTTAAATCGCGGCACGATCATTTGGGCCATGTTAAATAACCTTGACATTTTTGTTGTAGTTTTTCTTTCTGATTTTTGCAAGCAATGTTTTAATCCATATTTTTGTTATACGGACGAGTGAGAAAAAAAGATTTGGGCTAAGAGAACCCTCATCGACCACAATCATATCGTGAAAGTCTTGAAATTTTTGGGTGGCCCTAATACGTTTCCTTTCACGAGGTCAACACCAATGCTATTTGACTACGTGCCTATCTATCGATCCTTCATGTCTCCAGCACAAGGCCTTGAAATCGAAGATGCAACAGATGTTTTTCACCAGTGGTTTAATTGGTCAAAAGAGCAGAAGTGGGAATACTACCACCAGCACCACCTAGCTTAGAACCCACCCCCCAATATCGCCATTGCTATTAAGGACCCTTCACTACACGAGGCGTTGGCACTGTCAACTGTGGTCGTCGCCCAGCACCCTAAACAAACTCTTAAGGAGGTTAAAGAAAAAGAAGTCCCCGAACCTATTTTCTTTCGATTCTTTCGAAGAGACGGCCCCAAGACAAGACATCAGGAAGGCCGCTCTTTATAGGATTAAAACAAAAAAAGAAAAAACTGCCAAGAAGATGGCAGAAGAGGAAAACACTCGCGTAATAGCGTTTGCCGAGCAAGAGGAATAGGGAGAAGAAAGAGAACCTCATGCAATGAAAAAATAAAAGGGTTGATCAAACCATTGGCGCCTCCCTTCCCGACCTTCCCAAAGGATCAAAGGATTCTTCCTGAGTAGTGCCTCTTAGGGGATTCGAACCTTCATCGACTCAGGGGGATAACTCATCACATATTTGCAAAGGTCTTTCCGTCCAACTCAATAAGGGATTCTGCACCCTTTATCCCAAAACTTCTAGTCCTATGTCTCGAGTTCCCCACTGGATGTTCTTTTACTATAGAAGATTCTGCTCTGAATCACCTAGAGGAGTTTCTTTAAGGTATCTTTACCTAAAAGGACCTCTGAGATATAAGAAAGAACTGAGCAAAAGACCTCTACCAAACGTTGATGAAGAGTGTAATCACTTTGAGGATTTACTTACTTTTTTCTTTCGTATTCTCTTAGCATGTGAGTCTTGCTGAGTGATCCTTTTTCAATGGTTGTAGCCAAGCCTTTACTCCTTTGAGCTCATAACAGATGCCGAACGCTCCACTACCAGGTTAATTTGGAAGATGTTAAGATCCATAGCCTTAAGTCGAAGGTCAGAGCCTCAGAAAAGGACCTTGAGGCTGCGAGGTTAAAAATAGAAGAAATGGAAGCTCACTTAGCTGCCAAAGATAAGAAATTGGCAAATAAATCCACTCAACATAATGCAACTAAAGATGACAAGAGAGGATTGCCATCGAACTGAAAAAATCACAGTAAGAGTACTTCAATCTATTCAGTGAGACATCCGGCTTGAGAGACGAACTCAAGGGTAAAACAAAGGCTTTGGAAGAAAAAGAGACTGCCTTTAAAGCTTCTGAGGAGAAATTGACTAAGGAATTCAATGCTTAATACCTTGATTTCATCGAGCAAATGGAGGAGGCCATAAACAAGGACTTTCTGAATGGCTGGGAGGCGGTAATGCAAAAGTTAAGTATAGATCCCTCATCCCAGACATACAGAGACTTTTGAAGAGCACGAGACAATTAAAGATATAATGGAGTCAATGAGGACATCCTCTTTTGTTCCTCAGAATAGCTCAGAACAAAATGCTGAGGAGTGAGGCTTCAAAGTTCCCCATTTTTCATTTTTCTTTCTTGAATTTTCATGTCATTTTTGTAACAAACTCGAGCTTCAAGTGCAAAACAATCTTTTGAATTTTAACGGATATCTTTTGTACATACTTTTTTCCTTTATTTTTACCGTGTTGACATCATATGGTTAGTGTTCTTACAATGACTAACTTAAATTCCATAATGATACCTATTTGGTAATGACTGAACAACTACTCGCTTCTCTCATCGAGGAGGTATTCATTAGAGATGGCGAGAAACTTATCAGCAAAATCGTTGATAGAGTAACTGAAGAGGATTTAGATCCATCTCGTTGATTGCTTTTATGGAACTTCATGACTTCTGACTGTAATTTGAAAAGTTTATTGTGATAATGATTAACTTTTGTATAAAAAAATAGATCTCGTACATTGTAAAGTCATTCTGGTAATCGCTGAGCATAATGAAATTATTCAATTGCACTTCCCTTTTCTTTCTTTACTGCTTTTTATATTTCGCCAAAAAGAGACTTCTGGCTTGTGAAGAACTCCACTAACATCTACATAAAAAGTTTTATAGAGATTCTTTAGCTCGCCAAAGTAGTACCAAATACTGGCTCAACTGAATAGGACTCTTCTTTGAAGTAACATGACATAATAATTTATCACACGAGTGGCTTGTCTTATTTGTTAAGAATTTGGTGTGAGGTTTTTTTAGAATCCCTTTAGATATCACTCTGAGATGATCATTTTCAAATGCTTACCTTTCTTTAATATTTCAACCAACCACATGGTTATGGCGGGAGGGTTTACAGTTTACTTTAACTGGTAATTTCTTAATCAACAGGTTAAAGCAGCTTCCTAGCTAGTTTCCAACAAGGAATTTTATTTTCATCTAGCACCGATCACAGGGAGAGTTTCAAGGACTCCTTATTTCTTATTGGAGGAGTTCTGAAAGCCATTATTTTTAAATCAATATTAAGGGGAATCCCAATGAGACTTTCTTTTTTGAGGATCAATACCAAGAAGGGAACTAGCGTGTAAGAATCCTTTTGGTGAGTTAGTACTAGAAAAGATCTATAAAATAGTCTTCTCGTGAAAATCATGAACGTAAAAACCTTCATTCATGTTTCAGACATTGGAACCAAAGAGATTTAGAGAATTAAGAATCAATTTTCTTTCAAACTTTCACCAGTAAGAACAGATAAAACAATTCTTTTCTGAACCCACACCAGTATTAGTTGATGAGGCAATGCTTTTCTGAACCTTTACTAATAAGAACTAGCAAGGCAATTCATTTTTGAACCTACACCAATCTAAACTGATGAGACAATACTTTTCTGAACCTTTACTAGTAAGAACTAGTAAGGCAATTCTTTTCTGAACCTACATTAGTATAAACTAATGAGGTAATGATTTTCGAACTCGCACCAAGAGGAACTGATGGGGCAATGCTTTATAGTACACCTTGAGAGTTTTTGCTTATCACATTTCAACAACCATAAACTATTAATCTCAGGACAAATAGTACATTAAATAATTCTTAAACATAAAATACCTTTAGGTGAGCAGTATTCCACGGTTTCTTAACTAGCATTCCTTCTGGGTCTAATAATCTGTAACCCCATTGCCAAACACCTCTATTACTTGAAAGGGTCTTTCCCAATTGACTCCAACCTTTCCTTTTGTAGGGTCTTTTCTTGCCCCCATCAAGCTCCTAAAGACATAATCTCCAACTTTAAATTCTTAAGAGTTAACCTTTTGATTAAACTTCCTTTTCACCTCCCGTTAATAGGCTGCTAATCTAATGGCCACCATTTCTCTCTTCTCTTCAATTAGGTCCAAACTCACTTCCATTGCCTTAACATTCTCCCCCTGATCAAAAGTAGCGGTGCAGATGGTCGGCATGCCTACCTCAAATGGGATTACAATCTTCATTCCATAAATGAGTGAAAATGGATTTTTCCAATTGATCTTCTTGGGGTAGTCTTGCAAGTCCATAAAACTGAAGGTAGTTCCTCCACCCATTTTTCATTTGGTGCTTCAAGCTTCTTTTTGATGCCATTGAGAATGATCTTGTTGGAGGCCTTAGCGTACTCATTACTTTGTGGACATGCTAAAGTCAAATAAATATTCTTGATGCTATACCCCGAGCAATAATTACTAAATGGAGCACTATTGAATTGTGTCCCATTGTTTGAAATCAACACTCTCGGGATTTCATATCTCATAATGATGTTCTTCCAGACAAACTGGATTGTATCAGTATCTTTAATGTGAGCCAGTGGTTCTGTTTCTACCCACTTTATGAAATAATCCATGCTAACCACTAACCACTTTCAATTTCCAGTAGTCACAGGCAATGGTCCAATTATATCAAGCTTCTATTGTGCGAAAGGCCACGGACAGGTGAAAACTTTTGACATTTCTTGCATTTTCAGATGCAGGCTTGGGCATCCCTTCCCATTTTTAGCCACCAGTAACCCTGAGTAATGGCTCTGTGAGCCAAAGACCTGCCTCTAGTATGAGCCCCACAAACCCCTTAATGTAACTCAAAGAGAATGTCTTGTACCTTGTCTGGATGAACACAAAGAAGATAAGGGCTAGTGAAGGAGTGTTAGTACAGTTCGAAATCAGTAGAGAGCCAAAACCTAGTTGCTTTCATTATCAACTTTCTAGCCTCTACCTTGTCCTCGGGAAGAACACTGTCTTCCAAATAATTGATGATCGGATTCATTCACGAGAAACTGATGGTAATACAACTTACAACTTCCACAATTGTTATACTTGGCTTCTCCAAAACTTTAACAAATACGGTGTTGCTTAACCTCGTACTCGGGAATATAGCTAACGTGGCTAGAGCATCTACATGAGCATTTAGATCACGGTCGATCAATTCAATTTCGATAACATTAAAGCCTTACAATTTCTTTTGAGCTAACTCCAAACACCCCGTCATTCTTTCATTCTTAGCTTCATATTGACCAATAAGCTGATTGACCACCAATTGAGAGTTTGTTTTAATCAACAGATTTCATGCGAGCCACAGAGCAATGTCTAGTCGTGCCAAGAGCGCCTCATACTCAACTTCGTTATTGGTCGCTTCAAAGCCTAATTTGATGGCATACTCGACGATTACTCCATTGGGAGTTGTTACCACCACTCCAACACCAACTCCTTTATTTGATGATGACCTATCAACCTCCATTTGCCATGCAGGGGTGGGCCGTCTGTCTTTAGAATCAATCTTCAGCGTCCAGACCTCTTGTACTGGTTGTAGGGTTGAAGGAGTAAATTCAACCACAAAATTTGCCAAAACCTAGGCTTTAATCGCTGTCCTCTACATAAACTTTATGTCATACACTCCAAGGGCCAGAGACTATTTGGCCATTCTCCCAGTGATATCTATTTTCTTCAACACTTGGCCAATTGGTTGGTCAATGACTACCTGGATAGTGTGGGCATGGAAGTAATGAGCCAATTTCTGTAATACCACCATGAGTGCGAGGACGAATTTCTCTAAAAGAAGATACCTGGTCTTTGCTCTCTGTAAAGTTTTACTCGTGCAATAAAAATTATTGCCAAAAGTGCCCACCACGTCCATGAAAAGTGAATGTCAATGATATTGCAATGACACAAGTCAGAAGAAAGAGTTGACGAGGGTCTCTGACTATAATCCCTCTGATGCCCAAGTTAGTAAAGGCTCAAAAGAATAGTGAAGAAAATTAAACAACAAGATGGTGGGCAATCATGAGCATACTTGAATTTGCAGTTAAGTGTTATATTTATAGTATAGTAGAATTAATAAAATAATATGAAAAATCGCTTATGGAAATCATTACATGTCTAATTTGGCCGCTTGACTCGAGCAGCAATTTATTTTGCATTTAATACCCATCACATTGCATTTGATACAAATGAGAAAGAACTAGCTTTAATAAAATTATTCAGACATTAGGGATGTCAAGTGTCCAAGGGACTTACTAAACAAAAATGCGTAGTCATAAATGAATTAGATTGTAATAAATGAACCGGATTTATTATCCTGTGTCCCATTCACTCACGAGGTCTGTTTATTGTAGTCGAGGACACATTAAATAGATCACTCCTCCACTTGGCAAACCATACTTAAGAAGCTGCCACGTGTGTTGATACCTTTTTGTTCTAACATTACTTTTATTTATGTTCTTTACAAACTAGCTTTAAAAATTTTCTCTAGATTAGATCGTGTGTCACTACATTTATTATTATTTTTTTTTTAATTGATCTTTACCTATAAAACAGATTAGCTAATTGATAACTCAGTTCCACTCAATAATCAAAACAAGTATAATTTCCGGTAAAATTAAAATTGTTAAAATCTATATGTGTTACCAATTAAAATAAAAATATTCTACTAAGTTTTAGGTACTTCTTTTTTTTTTTTTATAATAGTTTTTAGAATAAAATCTATAATAAATTTTGAAGTCAATAATTTCTATGATTCTGTGAATTATCCCATATTTTTCAATTTTGATAAAATTTTAATATATAATTTTTTTTTTTTTGCTACTACAGTGACAAGGTGCTTTTGTTCTATCTTTACCCATATGAGGTTGCAATTTTAGTTTTTGATTCGAACCCGAAAAGTCAAACATGTTTCAGCTTCACGGAAGCGGATTGACACTGTGTGGGCTAGAGAAGTGCTAACAATTGAAGACGGTATCAGAGATTAATTATTTATACACCAACGACCACTTCTTCCAAGTTAGATGAATATTTATGCAAGCTAAGGAGAAACACATTATTGGGAGTTGTTGAAGTAGCTGAAGAACGGTTCATCCTCTAAATAAATAAATACATTAAAAAAAAAAAATTAGTTATTGAAGACTCGGCTGGTCTTTATCTGCCTGGTACGAGAACTCATGGATGGTGTATAAATAGACACCATTCTCCAGTTAGATCAATCATCTCGACTAAGCCATCAGATAGAAAGATCCTATTTTGTTATAGAAAGAGTGAATATATTCATTATACAGGATGAGCACCAACAGTTTTGTAATTGTAGCCCTCTTGGCTTTGGCTTCCACACTCGTCTATGCATCCGATCCTAGCCCTCTGCAGGACTTTTGTGTTGCTATTGATGACCCCAAGTCTGCTGGTATTGATATGTATATATATGCTCTAGCTACTTTCCCTATCAGAATTGTCCCAATTTGATCTGTTGTATAGTATGGTTAACCTCTTGCAACTTTAGCTGCTTCATATTGAAACTATACATAGGTCTTATAGTTCATTAACGCGCTGTCTCTGATCGCATATTTTAGCAATTATATTGTTTCTAATACGTTGATTATCTTGATGTCTGCAGTTTTTGTGAATGGAAAGTTTTGCAAGGACCCAAAGATTGCCAAGGCTGAAGATTTCTTCTTTTCTGGTCTCCTTACTCCAGGAAATACATCAAATGCAGTTGGATCAAACGTCACTCAAGTAAATGTGGAACAAATACCCGGGCTCAATACTCTTGGTATTTCCTTAGTTCGAATAGACTATGCCCATGCTGGACTTAATCCGCCGCACACCCATCCACGTGCTACTGAAATTCTTGTCGTTGTAGAGGGCACCTTGAATGTGGGTTTTGTTACCTCCAATCCGGAAAACCGTCTTTTCACCAAGATTCTATATCCCGGAGACGTTTTTGTATTTCCTATAGGTCTAATTCACTTCCAACTAAATGTTGGAAAGACAAATGCCGTCGCTTTTGCTGGTCTAAGCAGCCAAAATCCTGGGGTCATTACCATTGCAAATTCAGTATTCGGGTCAAATCCAAAGATTTCTCCTGAAGTTCTTGGCAAGGCGTTTCAAGTTGACAAGAAAGTCATTGACTATCTTCAAGCACAATTCTGAATAAACAACTAATGACTTAATTGTTTTGTCCCACTAAAAAAGCAACGAGTCCATTGTGTGCGTAGCAAACATTATGCAACGGGTCTATTGTGTGTAATAAGTGGATTCGATTTGTACCTCCACATTTCAATAAATAATTTTTTATTTTTTTTCTATAATACTATGATAAAGTTTGATGAACTCTCTCCCTCCCCAAATCTACGTCATGTACATATAAAAAATTATAGATAACCTAATCAATTTTCAGAAATTCACACGGTAAATATATATAGAATTGCTTATTAATTATATATTTCAGTAAGGAGTTCATATATACGACACAAAAAAAAGAAAAAAAGAAAAAAGTGTGTTATACGTATGATGTGTCAAACTTCAAAAGTCCCCATTCCACCTTGCATCACATTGATATGTACCATTGTCATTAATAGGAGGGTTGATTGAATTATTTATTGGATTTCAATAGACTACCAATTTAGTTGGATATTTCATATAACAACACAGTATATATCTTCATATTTTTTTTTTTTTTTTGGTAACGAGGAACCCGCAGTCACTACGTACCATTCGGGTGTACACTGGGTAAACCCCGGGGAAGCTTAAGTGGCAGGACCCCACCATCAGTGGCCCCCACTTGAAACCTGGACGTCCAGGAGTATATATCTTCACATATGACTACTTTCAATAAGGAAAAGAAAAAATTCGTATTCTTTTGAAAAATCATACGTACTTGAGCCAATTACCTAACCATACTACTTTGACTAATTAATTGTGCATTTAGCTAATTATAATCTACAAAATATGCAAATGGGAACATAGATTGATTGATCTAATTAAATTATAGTTTAAAAAGTGTCCAACATAAGTAACAACCTATTTTTGTCTAATTTTGCAAATGTCATCTAAGGGTTGACAACAGTTGTACATGGCAATACAAATATTAACCAATTCCCACTACAAAATGGTGGTTTGGGTGAATTAGGAAACCAAATATATATACCTACATAATTTATGCCAACCGCTTTCTATTAATTGTTGGGTCATCACATATATAAAACCATAGTACACACCTAATTTCAAGTTGAGGCACAAGCAATCCAAAAATACAACTAACCCAGCCCCTATTATAATTTTTCTTAATTTCACTTGTTGGAGGGGTTTTCTAAGGGGTGGCAAAATAGGTATGTAGGGTGGGTTAGTGATGAGTTTAAATAGGTTGAAGGTTAAATAGGTGCAATATAAACCAACCCATTTAAAAGGCAGCTTTGATATAGGTGGATAAGATACGGGTTAGTACAAACCCATAAATCTCTATCTAACCCATTTACTTTTGACCCAACTTATTTTTTTCTAAATTAAAAATTTATTTCAATTAATTTGTGAACATATATAATTATATCATTATTATTTTGATCAATTCATCCAATGTTGGAGAAAAAAATTTGAAATGTATATTATTATATATAGTTATAATTTTTATATAATTTATAAAATAACATGATCCAAATTCATTTATTATAAATTTAATTAGGTGAGTTAATAGATATGGGTTGACTTTGTCACTCTTAAGAATGTGGATGGGTTTGGTTGGATATAGAGATAGTTTTCAAGAAGCAGAAGAATCAAGAGTTATGATTTCATGTAAGTTAACGGTTTGTTGATGATGATTACTAATTGTATGCACTAGATCAGCGCTGTTTATTTTTTTTTTAGTTTTGACATGGACAACAGGATGGAGGGATTGAGTCGGATGTAAGTCATAGGATTCAGGCCGGGTGGACCAAATGGCGGAGTGCTTCAGG